>JAABKK020031221.1:0-15535 GCA_011634745.2 Catotricha subobsoleta
TATTTGCCAGTAGGAATTAATAGCTGATTTACAGGTACTCTTTGAAAATTTCAAATTCACGTATCTCAAAATCATACTTTTTTAAGATGTCATACTTTTGAACTGGCACGGCGATATGTAATCAGATGAATATAAAATCATTTCATGAAATAACATCATATTATATTATATAAATTAACAAGATTTTCGTTGTTTTTTTTTTTTTAACTTATGAAAATATAAACATTAACAAAGTTTTAACAACTGGTAAAATTGACAAACTTTCAAAGGTAAATATATTTAATTCAATTCATATAGAAAAACCACATTCTAAAATTAAAACAATAAGTTTTTTTTTTTTGGTGTGGGTTGTGCATGTGCTACAGTAATCGTAATATGGCATTGAAATAGTAAGAAAAGGAATCACCAAAGAAAACTTTATTAACTAAAATAAACTTTTGTGTGTGCGATGATGGTGATAAATTAAATCCAATTTAATAAAATTTGTTTGTGTTAATGAAAACTGTTAATAAAAATTATTATGATGATGATGTGTTCATATAGATGAAGATATAAATAGAGAAAGTTTCTATTTTATATTTATTTCAAAAATTTGAAAAACCTTTTAATTTAATTGGATTTGATTATTATTAGTATTGTATTTTATTCTTTTATTATTATTATTTTGGGTAGTTTTATTTGTTCGGAAAGTTTAAAATTTGAATAAAGCCCAAACAATGTATTACATACAAATCGAACCCTTATCAAAACATACTATATTCACGCAAATTCAGGCCAATGATAACCCAAGAAATATTCTAATTACTTTAAAGTAAAAAGTTTTTTTTTTTTTGATGTCCACAATTTTACAATAATTATCTTTTATTACCAAATAAAAAAAATGTGTGTGGACCGAAAAATTATTATTTTCCACCAATCGTACCGAAAACTTATGTACACCTTCTTAAAATACTAACTATACAGCCTAGAAGATAAAAACAAAAAGATTTTTTTTTCCCTAAGAAATTCATTCAATCCAGACCATTTTTGGTCGGGTTGTAATGTTAATATTGCTTGTCTTACCTCTTACCCAAAATCAGTACACCTCTTTGCTTCCACAAAAACAACAAACAAACAAATCGAAGAACGAATGAACGATGAACAAAAAAAAAAAAACCGAAGACGAAGAAAAGAAAAGATTTAACTCTAAGCCCATTTAAAATGAACCTTTTTCTCACCCATAATAATAATGATAATAATAAAATAAAAAAAATAAACTTTTCTATCTAGCGCACAGGCAAAGAGTAATATAAAACCATCCCCCAACACACAACAAACATTTTTCCAACCATTTGACCTAATAAATAAATCGATTAAGTATAATGAAATCAATTACATAATGAAATTTACGATTTCTATTAAATCAACGTCGTCTGTGCCAATGTGTGTGCTCAGTGCTATTACTATATTATCACTGCTGTATTTTATATAATATTAAATTGTATTATGATATGGCGCGCTCTCAAAACCTCCCTGAATATGGTGTTGAATTGTCACCACCATCGCCGCCGTTAGATTTTGGTGTAATAGAATAGACTGGGTATCATCTCAATTACAGTCAACATAAATAATGTACCTCGCTCGTTTAAATGTATCACACTATCATTTTGCTTATTCACTTACACATATCTGGAGATATATATATATGTATAAATGGGTATATACCACACAAATATATCCAATTCGATCCATTATTATAGTTTACACTTGTTACAATACATTATTTAACAAAAGGAATTGTTCATTTTATATTATTTAAGTATTTATATTTTATTATACACATTGTTTTCATTGACGTTGTCGTCGTCTTTGTCAGATATATTATATTTTCCGCAACAAAATAATTGAAAATTGATAAATGTTAAAATAGCACTAAAATAAAATCAATTTGATTGCATATAATATTGAAAATAGTGGATGTGTCGTAACTCGTAGCATTTCACTTTCGTATCCACATTTCGCATTTAATATTCTTCACAAGTTTAAATTGCGGAAAATGTGATTTATTGTTTTATGGTCGTTTGGTTGGTTGGATAGTCAAATCGAAATGCAAATATATGTAAGAATATGAAATTCAATTGGAAAACTTTTTGAGCAAAACTTTACAACCATCATCAACCACACGGATATATTATTATATTTTTACTCTTTAAATGTGCTTTCATATTTTTGCGAAGAAAACATTTTCATTTTACAAAAGTATAAATTTTCAAATATTAAATATTTTCTTTGATTTTCTTCATAAATGCAAAATTGGTTTTTTTTTAAAATGATAGCCATTTCTGTATGCATAACCTCTGGTTGAATTTTACTAGTTATAATCGTCTGGTTACCTATGCCTGAAAAATAGGCATTTATTAAAAGCAGTTTTTTAAATTTATATTTCAATTTGCTGCTTGGTGATATAGTCTGAAAACTAAATATACTTATACATTTATATTGCTCGAGCTTCAACGATCTGTTCTCTATTCTCGGTACGACGATGCAAACGGCAGACATAAAATTTCAGTTTGCCGAATAGAAGACAGAATTGACTCATTTAGTGATGACGTTACTTGATGAAAATACTTAACTTTACAATATATGGCTTACATTTTATTGAATTTGGTTAATTGAATTGTAATGTAAGCCATAGTGAAGTTAGGCTTTTTCATCAAGTAACGTGTGATTAATAAAGCTTGAATGGTTGGTTAAAGCTTAGTTTCTATTTATTTACATAAAACGTCGTTAAATTCTGAAAAGTTTAGCATTGAGAAGTACGTATGCGAAGTATCTGTTTGAACTGTATACCTCAAGGTTCTTCTATACTATAAATATTAAGTATTGCAAGTAAGAATTAGTTATAAATTAAGTAATGATTATATGATTCTCCATATGATTCTATTGTACAATGTCTTGGATCCGGCTTTAATGATACTTTAAATACTTTAAGAATGTATTAAAATTTAGAATAAAAATGATAAAATATCGTCCATTCCGTTCGTATAACTTATATGAGCATGACTATTTTATTTCTTAGAACATACGATTGGGTATAACTACAGTTTAATGATAATCATGATGGTGGGTTATAAATATACAAATTATTTCCTACCCAATCCATCTAATATTCATGATTATATCGATTAGCATTTCTTAGAGAAACAAAAATAAAATAATAGTGAAACTTCATTTCACCACCCAACACTCACTGAGCAATTAATTCCAAAAGTTTTTTCTTTCTTTTTTTTTTACTTTTTTGGGTGTGGTGCTACAATTAAATCTTTCTCTGTGTTTCTCATAAAATTCTAAATATTGTTGTTATTAGTTGGCATTAATCACCTCTTATATTTAATTTTTCATAGTCAAGCTAAGTACTCAATTATTATTTAAAGAACAAAATAATTATTAAAGCTCGCACGAAACCTCTTCAATATGGCCAAAGTTTAATTTTTAACCTTTATATTGTTGAAGAACAAATAAAGAACCTCGGCATACTTATCCGGCCGCAGTCATTTCCACTTTCAATTTATATTGTTTTCGGTTTGAATTTAGATTTCTATAATCGCTTATGCCGCAAACTCTTTCTTCTGAAAATAAATAGGTTTATTCAGTTTAACCCGTAATTAAAATGAAAATTAGCTCCAAACAATACATAAATATAATTTATTGATTATTTACAGTGACACGAATATACGATAGGATCTTTGAATTTATATGATAAGAATTCAAAATGAAATATTCGCGTCATGTATACATGTCACAGGTAGGTGACATTAAAGTTTCCAGGCAAATTTAAAAAAAAACCATTAATACGGAATTTGAATAAAAATAAATGGCGTAAAGCGTATTTTTAAAATCACAAAACTTAATAAAGCTTTTTATTTCTGCTTAAAATATGAATACTTTTAAAATTTTGAAAAAAATAAAGTATTGGTTTCGTGAATTTTTGTTGTTTAATTTGTTCATTTCGGTTTTTCTCAGAATTTTGTTTTCGTGAAATATACATCTTTTAATTTTGAAATATCTCGTTTTTAGGTCGTGGGATCCAAATCTGCGGTGGAAGATCAAGATTTTTTTCTTTTAGTTTATTACGAATTTTCTCAAGATTTACTGAACGGATAAAAACCAAACCATGCATTTTTTCACAAAAAGAGCATTCTGAGTCTATTTATATATTATTTTTTTTTGTTTTTTGTTATTTGTTAACATTATTAGCGAAAACATTCCTTTGAAATTAATAATATGTAATATTGTTCTAATGTAAATTGTTAGAATTCGATATTAAAAACTTACTCATAAAAATATATTTAAATAATCGAAATCATATAAGTATTTTTAAAATACATTGGAGAAGATGGTCGAGTATACGTGCGAGCGGTAGAACGCATTTCAGTGTAATCTTTCTACCTAATTCAAAATTCCTTTTCATTTTTTTTTTACTACATCGTTTGTATTCAGCTTCATATATATCCTGATTGAAAATTGTATAAAAATATTGAAAAATTTGAAATAGTGGAAAATCTTCAACGTTCTATGCTGTCCAATTGGTTTTAATTTTAACTTTTAACCAATAAGTTTGTCTGTGCCTGAATTACACATTAGATTGCAAAATGTTAAATTATTTGGTAAAAGTTTTAACAAGAAACTGTAATAAATATATTACGATGACACAACAGACTGTTGAAATATTATGATATTATCTTTCACATATATTCGGTAGTGACTAGTGAGTTATAGCTTTTCATTCGTTTTCAACTAGAAAAACTTATGCTTTTGAATGTGAAGCAAACAATTTGATATTTTTTTTTTCTTATTATAAAAATTGCAACATTTCTATATTTATTCACATTTTGTGCATTTGGTTTAATGTTATTTTATATTCAAGAGTAATAGAATTCTCGAATAGTTAACTAGCTAATAGTAGTAGTTCTTACTATTTTTTTATTAAATTATTATCAATATATTTGCTGCCAGTTGATTTTACTATTTGTGGCAAAAAGCTAAACTCTTCGCACATTAAATTTTTCAATGTTTATTCCACTCCATCTCATGTATTTTCTTGCCATGATTCGAAAAATAAGCTGTAATTAATTTTAATTTTACATTTCGATTGATTTTTATTGGTATTTCGAGAACATCTAAGATGATTTTTTTTTTTTTTGAATAAGATCGAACAAAAATCGAAATTAATTTTTGTATTACTATATATACAGATAAACGCTGACACAGGCCTAAATTAAAAATGAGTTTTATGTACTTACAATGCTAAATTTTGGAACTATTATAAAAGTTTTTGCTAAACAATAAGCTAATTTAATTAAAATGTGGCCACAAACAGTCTTGCGCGGTATGAATGAATTTTTTTAAAATGTAAACAATAGAATTGAAAATTTCACAGAAAAACTTTTAATGAATTTAATTCATTACAGTTTTTTTTTTTTTATTTGTTTGAAAATACCATAAACTTCAAACTCGTATTTAAAAAAAAAGAAAAAAAAATATTTATTTTAAACTCGACTTTGAGATGATATAAAATTATTTATAGAATTTCTAATTAAATAAAATAAAACAATGCATTGTGAAATAAAGTAAAACCTGAAGTAATTAATTGTTAATATATATTATTTGAATAATAACAAAATGTGGGAAATGAAAAATTCATCCACCAAAATTCATTCAAGGTTTTACTTTAAGCTGAATTGAAAGCGATGGATGTCAATAGACGTACTTTTAACTATTGTTCGGATGTTTGAGTTGGGAGTCAACTGGTTTAGGTCCAGGTCTTTTAAGAAAAGAAGTATATTTTTTTGCTTTTGTTGACAAAGGCATGAATAATCTCTAACATTATTAATGCTGAAATGTTAATAATAACAGTGATGTTTAAAAAGCTACATTAAATATATAGAAAATATATTTAATCAAAAAAAAAAAAAAATAATAATAAATAAATAAATCCATTCACAATAACCACCTCCGATATCATGCATACTGATTTTAATCTACCCGCGTATATGTAAATTTTTTTTCGATTCGATTTTCGTAATTTTCATTTATGATATTTTGAGGATGAATTTCTGGAAAAAAATACAAACCTTCATCCAGCCATAATTTCCACAAAAATCGTTCGAACAAAAAAAAATAGCTTGTAATAAAATCAAATATGTTCAATATGCATGTTAAATTGTTAATCGTCTTCATATGGGATGGCTGTATAACAGAAACAATTTAAACATTACCCATTCTGATAATGAATTATTATAGAATTAAAATCAACGAAAATAAATTATTCAAAACCAAAGTATATAAAATAGCGGTTTTTTCGAGATGTATTAAATAATTCTAAATCTATATTTATGTTACACAAAACCAAACATACGATAGAATGATTCGCAATGAACATTTATATGAATAGAGCACAAATAAGAATGATTCTGGTAAATATGTTCAATTTAAATGTTTCTCATATAAAATTTATAAAACTGTTTAAATATTTAAGAATAAAAAACGTGTTGAATGAGTTAGAGAGGAAGAGAGAGAGGCCTAAATATTGTGTATTTTGAAACAAATTGAAATGCATGCATTAAATCAAGTCAATTTGAAAATACACTGCATCGTATTAAATAGGTAAATAATAGATTGGCTCGGATATTGTAGAAATGGGCTGGGTAAATAATAAAATATGGAAAAAATTGCTTTTCACATCAACGCCTATTAGTTTTACATTTAAAATATATATTATTAAATTATAAATGAATAGATTATGAAAATATATATCTAATAATATTTTCCCGTTAATAGCTATGTTAATATTATTTATGCGATTAATATTATAGCTGATTCAAGAGAAATTTATTTTAATATAGTAAATCAACCGTTTAAATTTAAATATGAAATAATTTATATGGAATTAATGAAATCCGTAAATAAGTAAATATTTCCTTATTTGAGTATCATAGGTTTGTTGTATTATGTACTTACATTTTCTGAAAACGAAAATTCTCTGCAATTCCAATTCGATTTCATTAAAATTATTTAAAAACAATATTTATTTTATTTATTTTTTTTATTTTTTCATAGTGCTACAAACGCATCTTACATCTTGATCCAATCAACATTCAAGGACTTCATAATTTATGTGTTGTTTATGTTGAACGTGGAAAATTAAACAAAGCACATGCATGTTTACAGCACGCTCATCAATTGGCACCAAATGAAGAGTACATTTTGAGACATTTAAAAATAGTTCATCAACGTATTACAAATCTAAAGCAAACCGGCGGAATGTTAAAACAAAAAAGTGTAGCATTTGCTGAATTCGATCCAAAAGATTTTGGTGGTGGTAGCATGCAACTCTGTGACAATTTAATTTGTAGTAAATTATCAATTAGCGATGATATTGCTGCTGGTTCTACAGCAACCACTGATAGTAGTTCAACGGTAAAAAAAACACATACACGCACTAAGTCTATAAACAAACATGACAAATTACATAATCCAAAACAATTAATTGTCGATCATCAATATCAACAAACCACAACAAAGGGTATGCTAGACATTGAACAGCCGATATTTTTGGAAGCATCAAAAACATCGTCGAAAATTCAAGAGGAATATCGTGCTAGTAATAGTGGACAGAATGGTGTTAATCGGCGACGATATCAACAAGACACACATTTATCATCACCACCACATTCACGTAATGCTGCCACACCAATATCGGGTGGCAGAAGTAATCAAGATCAACCAATGTTTGTTCATGATTTAGACGATCCTTCATCAGGTATGTCATAGCTTTAGATCATCATCTTATGTTTAAGATGTATTCTCAAAACAAAAGATTTATTAAAAAATTGAGACAAAATTAAATCAATAATAAAGAAAATTCCTTTTTTATATTAAAACTAAACAAAAAACAAAAAAAAAAATAATAAATAAATCAAGGAAAACATGAATATTTTAAGATAATTGGGTAAAGGCATGTAAACTATAATTATTAATCATTTAGGTATTAATTTATTAGTGTTTTGTTATAATCGACATTTAAAGCACAAACAAAAATTTTTTTTTATTATTTTCGGTAATAGGAATAATCATTATATTTTTTTTTTCACAAAAAAGTACTTATACTTTTATTTGAGTTTAAAAAAATTTATGACAAGCAAACGCGCATCGCCAATAAAAAATAAATAAACATTGTTTACATGTCTGTACTCTGTAATGTGATGAAAGCTCTAAAAGACTGTTTTCTATACTATTTTTACATACACACATTCCAAAAAATAATATGATGATAATATTAAAAAAAAAAAAAAAAAATTAAATAAATAATAAAAAATAAAAAAAATAATTAAATAAAATGATGAATAAATATTATTTGAAAATAATAATAATTAAATATTAAATGAGAAAAGAAAAAAAAGTAAATGAGAGAACACACGAAATGATTTACATGAAATAAGCTTCTAAATAAATTTCATTTTTGTTAAGTCCTGACCTGAATTAATAAGAAACTTTTAAATATCTAAGCGTTTATGA
Organism: Catotricha subobsoleta; assembly: GCA_011634745.2. Classification (NCBI taxonomy): domain Eukaryota; kingdom Metazoa; phylum Arthropoda; class Insecta; order Diptera; family Cecidomyiidae; genus Catotricha; species Catotricha subobsoleta. Next base: position 8,557 of record JAABKK020031221.1, read on the forward strand.
CGATTTAATCAAATTTTACATGGAATGCGATTTATTTGCGTGTTCTGAAAATATTTAAGTTCCTTCATAATGTGTTGAATGCCAATTTATATTCGCCGTAATCGGTCGTATGGAGTAATGAAAATCACTGAAACATTAATCATTAATAGTTATCACACAAATAATACTTGTCCGTAATAGTGAAGATTTCTCTTTGGGATTATTTTTGAACAAGCCTTTGAACAATATTAAAATTCAGCTGGAGCGATTGACGTTTTGTTTTTCATACCACGGTCATAATGCATTAAGAAAGCGAAAATGTAATTCAAAAATCACATCTGATTTGAAATATAGTGATGCAGTTGTACGATAATTCTGTCCATTTGATTAAGTACCGAAAGGGCTCTCTCAGCAGAATCTTGTGACTACTTAACTATATTTTCGACAAAATATATACTTATAGTCTTATACATACATATTTTTTTATTTTTAATTCACTTCTACACGGTAGCATAATTTTACTCATAATTGGTCTAATTTCATACCTATAAAACATAAATATTTTTATAGTTTTTTTCAAGAAAAATGTACCAATTTCACTAACACTGTTTTATCAATTATTTAAAACTCTTATTTAATATCTTAATTAATGATCACATGATAATTTACACCAACCCTTGAAAATAGAGAGAGAGAATGAAAAAATTTGCATCAATTAAATCCACTTGCATTTTTCACATCGTTAAACTCAACACCACATATTTAATAGCACCTTTGCATTTCTCATAGTTGTAATACATCGTCGCGTATTACGCAATTAATATCACTTCAGATAATTCTCGTATCGCGCCATTAATAAACCATTATGTATTTTTCTCATACAGAGCTTGCCTTTTTCGCTAGTAAATGTGGAAATAGTATAATAGAAATTCTAATGCTTTGTTGAACACAGCAAGGTCACATTGATGTACAGAAATGAATTTAAAAAATACTATACGCTACGGCAATTAATGCCAATGATGAAAACATATATAATGCATAAATAGATTATTCAATTCGTGGTACATATAGTTGAAGAGTGTACGTTTTTGATTGCATGTGATTTTGTGCGACGATAGTGAGTAGTGACATTCAAACCTGGCAATTGTTCGTCTCCACCAAGTATAGAAATATTGCTTCTGTAAATACAAAATATTGTTAGTTATTCATCATATCCACATTTCCAATTTCAATTCGTGTGCTTCATTAACAGTTTTTCATGCATACGCATTAACTAAATGAAATGAAATCAATAAAATGTAAATAATAACATAACATTTAGAATGTAATATCTTGTATATCATCAATACTTTTTCATCTTTTTGTAGGTTAAAAATTTACACAAGAGAAATGTTCACTTACACCGCTCGAAATGAAATAAAAAATGAAAAAAAAGAATAAACTCATTTACGAGGTATTGGAAACACGAGCAAAAACAATTTTCCATTTTTGTAAATGTACAATTTAACAAAAACGATAATACAGGAAATTATATTGCTCTCTTTTATAATTGAAAAACTTATTTGACGGAAATTGGCTTATAAGATTAAAAATCTGTTTTCGTTACATTTTTAGCCGCACTGTTTTGATTTTATTTTTTGTTCGCTATGCGATGATAGAATGGGTATTTTTCCGATTGGGTTGCCAACATGGGCAATTAAACATCACCCGAATCATATCCATCAAATTTAATATTGTGACTCTTTCACTTACTTTGATTTTAAATTTCAATGTTAAATTAATGGAAAAAAAAAAAATAGTGGAAAATTAGACTTATGGCAATTTATTTAAGCGGAAATTTCTTACCATCTTATTTAAAGCAAATTTAACAAAAGGCCATAAATAGCAATATATGTACTTTTTTTTTCTTATATTTCTTATATAATATTTATCATTAGAGCATTGAACGACCGAATAAAACCGTTTTCATTCAGAAAAGTCATATATTAATAAAATTAATAACAAAAAGAAATCGTTGAACTAGAGCGAAGCAACATTTATGTGTCAAGTGAATTTTTTTTATATCGTTCAATCTATTTTTGTTTTGCATTATTGTTGTTTGTTTTTAATCGTAACTAACTATTATTATCAATGAATAACATTTAAGTAAATCAAAGAAAAAAAAAATCTAATTAATTAACTTTAAATTAAAAAAAAAAAATCCCAATTACTCGTGATAGAATCTCGTCTCTAATATAATATTAAAATATAATTAAAAAAAAAATTAAATTAAAAAATTAAATAAAAACCTTTAAAATTTTCCCAACAAAAATAAAAAAAAATTAATTCAAAATATTAAATTATTATAAATTATATAGAAATTTCCCAAAAAAATAAAGGAAATAAAAAAAGAATAAATAAATAAATTAATGAGAAATAAAAATTATATTTTTGTCCTTAGGTGTACATACATGTGCCTTGTACAAAGAAAATGAAAAAAAAAAAAAATGATTAAAAATTATGAATAAATATTATCAAAAGATGTTTCCCCGAAATACATACATACATACAAATTTAAGAATACAATTGTTTTCAGCGTTCACTATTATTATTAAAACAATTTGGTTTTTTCAAATAATTTTCAATTCGCATGAAACATATAATTTAATAAATTTTAATAAATAACAATAAAATGATTTCTTTGAACTTTATTATATTCAAGAAAATTAAAATTAATTTCCTAGAGCAGATTGAAATTTAGTTTTTCTGTTTTATATAAAAATCCATTTCAATTCAACTCCATTTGTGTTCTAACTGAATTTTTGGTGAAAATATTTAACGATAGATATTTTTAGAAATTGTGGCCATGGATTTGTATAGTGGCTCATCATTCCAATAAATCATTTTATATAGAGCAAACTAATAAATAGATATTTACAATTGGAGTTGCGTTCTCATTATTTTATTTAGACACACACACGTAAACAAAAAAAAAACCTTAAACAGCACCACAAAGACATCATCATAAATATGAGATTTTAGATACCGATTTAGATATTATATTAAATGTAAAGGAGAAAAAACAAAAAGAATTGATGAAAAAAAAGCTATTAAGGAACAAATTGATTAAAAAGAAGAAAAAAAAGAAAATGAAATGAAAACACTAGAATTATAAATTAATTATTGAAAATTTAATTAAATTAAGTTAAAAAAAAAATATTTAAAGAAAAAATGTGAAAATTATATATTAATATTATTATCTATTATGATTAGGAATATATTTTATATGATGAAATAAAACTTATGTATATTGCGGTGGGAAAAACCAACACAAAAATTATGGGTTAGATCTTTATCAGAAATCGATAATAGATAATCATTATTGATTTTGTATGGGATGACGAATGAACGATTCAATTTATTAACTAATTTTCCATTTAATAACTGCTTCATGTAGCTAGTGATATAATATCCAAGCTTATAATTATTTATGAAAAAAAGAAAAAAAAATACAATCTGCTGAAACATCTATGAAAATATTAATTTTTGATCTTGAGATCTTGTGATCTTGTGATCTTTTCATATAGAAGGGCGGAATACAAGTAAGCGGCATAAATCCTGGAAAATATTTAGTAGAAATTACTTATTTCTTCTGATTTAGGTAAAAAAATGTATGACTGAACGACAAATATCGAATCAATAATGAATCTTATTAGTTTATTGCATACATTTTAATTATATATATAACATTCATTACGTCACTGCGCGCTATATCTATATACTTCTTAAGATTTGTAGAATACGTGCTCTGTAATAAATAATATTAAATCAATCGATTGTTTTTTTAAATGGCTGATGGCGAATAAAAGATTTACAAAGTCTATACTTTTATATCCTTTCAGAACTCCTTTGATGTTAAAATTGTTATATGTGCGTAGTATGTAGCGAACACAATACATCATATATGTAGTGATCATAGTGAAAATTCGATCCGATGATAACAATATAGGCTCTCTCATTCACTTTATCTGATTTAAATCTCATTTTTGGTTGATTTTAGTTATTCTGTAATTGAAACATAAAAACTATAACTATTGTTGTAAATTCGTTATAATACAATAAACCCACACACACACATAAACACACACACCCAATCGATATATACATAAAATATATTGATATTATATTTGAAAAAAAAAAATATAAAATAAAAATAGATATTCGTATTATTATTAATTATCTAATATCTATAAAATTATCTATTGTGTAATAAGATTAAATTAAATGTTTAAGTGGAAAAATAAATGTTGTTTATATTATTATATTAAAATATGTATTATTATATTTGAAAAAAAAAAAAAAAATTAAAAAAAAAACAAAAAAACAAAAATTAAATTAATGAATTATAAAATTAATTAAATTAAAAACAAACAAACAAAAAAATATTGTAAATAAATTAATTACAAAATATATTATAAAATTGTATACATAAAATATAATTGTTTTAATTCTGTATTATTTTGTTTCAAATTCTTTGTCCTCATTTAATTTTTAATGGGTTAGTTTTTTTTTTCCTGACACCACGCATCAATTGAAGGAATATTGAAAACCGCGATATTCGACATCATATTAACTTCATAGAAAATATATTGTGTTACGTTGTTTCATTAATACTAGTCCAAAGTTTGTGTGAGGGTTGATAAAATTCATCATTTTAGGAAATTGATTTTTACTATTTTAATTAGGCTATAATTAAGTATTTGGTCAGAAATGCTTTACTTACATACAAATAAATCATCAATTAATAATTAAGTGTTGTCAATTTTTTGACGTATATAGTTTTCATACATTTTTGCTTAAATACTAACGCAAAAAATCGCATATTTATTAAAATCCTTATGTCTATGTATTTGATACAATTTACTTACATTTGTAAGGTAATTTGTTTGCATATTTATTTTTTATTTTATTTTTTTTTTTTTTGTACAATTTCATCTAATATTCTATGTGCGTGCATGGTGCACTGAATTTCTAAGGCTTAGTTTTCACAATAATATAAATTATCTGGAAATATTTTTTCTCTCAAGAAACTATGTGCTACTATTCAATTTTATTGATAAAGTTAATAATTTTGATCAGTAAAAAAGCAATTTCAGTGAAGTTAATAAATATAAACTTAAATTTTCATGCTTCTAATGCGAAAAATACAAACAATACAAAATACTCAAAATCTTTTATAACGTTATTATAATATACAATTTTCAGATAAGTATATATATTTATATATATTATATATAACACAAGCGGAAAACAGAGGAAAGAAAAAGTCCGCAAAACTTTTCTGAGCACACTTAATGTTGTGTTAAGTATTAAAGTATTGACTGTATTAAAATAATAATATAATAATATAATAATATTATAAAAAGGTTTTTTATTTCTTTTATTTTGCCTCGTATCATAAATACATTTACTGTCATTGGATGCTGGATAGATTTTGATGTTTCGTAATATTAACATTTTTTTTTCTTTAGTTCTGCAAATATTTTATAACCGATATTAAATATGAAAATTCTTCTGAAAATTATGCGTCCGTCACGCAAGCGCACGACTTTTGGATACAGGACTATCAGACCATTGTCCTAAAAGGACCTCAATTAGTCCTAATTGTCCGACCACAAATTATCATTTGTCCTAAACTTTTGACAAGAGCAAAATTTATTATATAATTGGGTCAGAATAATATAATTGAGCAACTAGAGCCCTAGCGGGGGAACCAAAAGCTGATAAAAATTAAACTTTATTCTAAAACACCGAAAATAAATCAAAATTAACTCAAATGAGTACAAATTATAATTTTTGTTCGGACATGTTGGACATTGCAAGGCCATGCTAGGACACTATTTTAATAGCCCTTATTCGAAAAGTCGTCCGCTGGCAAGACGGACGCGCAAATTGTACTTACATATAATTAATTTTTCATTTTTAATAGATTTTTTTTTTGCTCGTTTAAAATTACTTAAGATGTATTTTAAAATTAGTGTTTCGCTTAGGTTTTTAATTCAGAAATAGACCTAATCGAAAAGGTACGCAAACAATTTATATTTTAAGGCTGGTATATGATTATTTTATTTTATGCTAACCGAACTGTTTTGTTCGCTACTTTAACTCCAGGACGAGGAATTTATTTTTCTTTCTCTCACAACTTTTAACTTTAAGAACAATTTGGGTTTTTTTGATTTAGAGTCAATTGCATCATAATATCCACGGTATGAAAAATAAATATATCAAAATTATTTAATAATTCAAAACTCTATCAATATAATTTGTTATTCACGTATATCAATTTTGAACATGCTTTAAGCTATGCGATAGACAACGTATAGTAATTTTTATAAAAATTAATAGCACACTTACAATATAATAGACGGTTAGCGCAATTGACGTATGCATGGAAAATCCTACGTTTCCAATAATATGAACATTGAACAATAGTATCAACCTAATGATCGTTCGTATTCAAGGAAACGTAGAGTTTTGCACGCAAAAGAGCTACGGAGCCTTACATAAATTCGTGTACGTCAATTGCGCTAACTGTCTAATCATTAATTCATCATTCATAACAGATTTTTGCGTCAACTTCAAAAAGAGAAATCATATAAGTAGTCAATTAAAATTTTCAAAATCAGTAAGATTTTCATGAAATTTTTCACTAAAATTGAATTTATAAGTAAGTATAAATAAGTAGTAATTGGAATTGCACAAGCCTGGGACCGATACTTTTTTAAAATATCGCGTTACCGATACCGATACTATAAAAATTTACTATCGCCGATACTATCGATTACACTTTTCGATACTTTTTCCGATACTTAAAGAAAAAAAAAAAGTTGAAAAAGTAAAGGGGGGACCCTTTCCAAAAAATCAGATTTTTTTTTTTTTATATAGTTTTCTTTATTTTTTTGTAAAATCTTTATAAATAACAAACTTTTAATAAGTTTGTAGAGAAATAAAAGCATACATT
>JAABKK020031232.1:0-15533 GCA_011634745.2 Catotricha subobsoleta
TATATACCATGTGACTGAAATCAACCAATCACGATTTGCTGCATTCATTTTCTGCAATCATCTGGAGGTACCTTTATACACTAATGTGAATCGACTTTTTCAGCCCCTCGAAATTCGCAAAAAAAAAATATGACGATAATCTTGAGACAAAATGCAACTCAGAAAACAGTGGTACCGGGGGTCTTACAAAAAGTCGATCCACCCTATTATACACCCTTATGCATTTTCTGACATTTTGCAAATGACACATAATGCTTTTGGTGACATTTGCAGATAGCACATAACGCCAGATCAACGACGATATATTATTCTTTTATTATCGTTCAGATTTATTATTCGTATTATTCGAATATCCGCTCCTTAAGTATTCGAAAATCGAATATCAAATTATTTGAATTTTATTCCCAGCCCTAATCAGAACGTTTATACTTAACATACTTACCTATTTGCTATAAATTTAATATTGTTGATGTATGCGTGTTGTGTATTTATTTTGACAACTTCAACGATGTTATAAGAATTTGTCACAAATGCCCACTAACTAAATCGCATTTTTAAGTCATTTCATTTCAATATGAATAAAACTCTTGAAATTAGTAAAAATAAACAACGACATACTTTAATAGGTAAAAAGAAAAAGCCGCAATCGAATTTTAAAAATGTGCTGGCACAGCCATTTCCACGTTATTGGTAAATTAATGATTTTGCTTTGTTTACTTTTTTTTTTCGTTTTGAATCAAATACGAATTTTTGTTCATGGTTCTGTTTATGTTTTTAGATTAATTTAAGTAATTGAATGTTGTTGTTTTTTAGGCCTCAAATAAATGAAATTGAATCAGTGGAATTATTTACATTACTAAAAAGGTTTGTAATACAATTTAATTATACCAATTAATATATCAAATAATTTTCAATAATTTTAATTGAATTAAAAACAGCGTAAAGGAAACCAGTCCCCATTTATTTGACAGCAAAAAATCGGAAGAAAAAAAGTATGTCTTCAGTCAATTACATTTCCCATTTTTCATTTTAAAACTTTCTTATTAGAAACTACATATTTTATATTTTCATTAATGTTTCGATTCCAGAAAACCAATAGCATTCGGTTTAAGTGCATCAATACGAAAATTAAAAAAAGGACTAAGTGATATTCTAATCATTTCAGCCGATCTTAGGCCACGATATGTCATCCATCAAATAATTTTATTAGCATTGGCACGTAAGCAATCCATGACTGTTTTATGTGTTTCAAATTTGAAACAAAAACTTGCAGAGCTTGTGAACTTCTCCTGTTTTTGTTCGGCAATTACATGCAATAATGATTCAACGCTGAATAATGATGTGCATGATTGGTGCAAACGAACAATAAATAATGGTTATCCTGTTCCGCGAGAATTCTTAATGCAATTTTCATATTATCAGCAATACAAGGACAGGTTAAAAGCTGAAGAGAAAAATCAGGTCATTAGGATTGTTCAGAAAATGGATACTGTACAAGATGTAATGTTTGATAAGCTATATCTGACGAAAGAGAACAATGGACAAAGACGTGCATTTATTCCAAAAAAAATTAAAAAATTAAAATCACAATTATATGACATACTTCCATCAACAAGCAGCAGCGCATCCAATATGTACGATTTTATTTCATTGTCTATAAATCCTTCTAGCAGCTCCAAATGTAACATTAGAACAGACAATTCAGCAAATATCAAATGTCTGCAGCAACAAAATGTGTTTGAGACGAGTGACAAAAGGGAAAAAACTGTACTTGATGATCGCATGAATGTAGATGAATTGATAAGAGTTTCTAGTCAATCGGTCGTACAGATGGATTGTGAATGTAACCAATTCAATGCCAAATTAATTTCTTCGCTGGAGGTCAATAATGATAAAAATAAATTAGCAAAGATACAGAAGAAGAATAAGAAGAAAAATAACGCAAAAGTGCCAAAAAATCTTACGTCATTAACAAATCCTTCTGGTTGTTCCGCGAAAAATTTATCTAATTACATGAAATTAACAATAAATAAAGTCCAGGGAAATCCAAATAAAATTAAGAAAAAAAAAAGTAAAAAATAAAAATAAATCAGTTTTTTTGAAAATCGATTAAGACGATATTGTTTTGTTAAATGTAACTATAGTATGGGCCTAAGGAATATTTTATTATTTGATTAATTAACAAGATTAATATTTTTATTTAGTCTATTCGAAGAGCTATCAAAAAAAAAAAAAATCAAGTACTTCGTTCTAAACACCTAATTCAAATAAAAATATTTTCTTATTCTCAAATTCCTTTTAAATTGTGTTTTAAGAGTGAGGAATTTTTAATTATTTTTTAATTGTTTTGTTTTGCTCGCAGATATACTTTCAGGAACAGCTCCAAATCTCAAGTATTGCTTCAGCGTCAGAGCAATATTGGAATCAGCACCTATGAGTTTGTTTATCCAAATATCCAACCTAGTGTTTTAATTCGAATCCATAACATGATCTAATTCAGCAAATGCATAGACATTTATGTGCACATAAATTTGGATTTAGATTTTCTATGGCACATGGATCCATTCCATGCATTAGCCACTCGACTTTTTAATTTATTTTCTGTTTGCTGGGAACATAATTTGAAAAGCCACAAAGATCAATAATATTTCTTCAAAAACAGGAAATATTTCATTCATAATAAATAATCGATGACGAATAATAAAAAAAAAAAAAAAAAAAACGAATATTTGTTAAAGTTTGTAAGCGCGTGAGGTTATCAATTCCACTATAGTTCAAGTTTAACATTATGTATATTATAAAACTCAGAATTAAACAGCAGCCATTTATAATCTAGTTTTAATCAAAACAATTCTCAGTTTTAGGAGCTTCCTAGTTGAAATTTTGAATATGAATTTTAAATATTTCTCTGGTGTTTTTACTTCATTTTTGAAAAAAATCAAGTAGATATTGGTTTCGTATTTTTTTTTTTCTGTTAGAAAAAAGAGGTCGTGTTTTTGTTTTCGGTTTTGTTTTAACCTCATGGTTTTTTGCTTCATTTTTGAAGAAAACAAAGTATAGGGATCGTGATTTATTTTTTTGTTTGTTGGTTTTCTATTGGCATTTTCTCATGATTTGCTGGACGGATTTTGATGATTGACCTACCATTGGACATCTGAATTGTGAAAAAATATATAAGTTTTGGTTCTGAATGATCAGTTTTGGTTAACCGCTCGAAAATTCGAAAAAATTGGTTTCGAAAATTTGTTTTTTTTTGATTTTACGACTCAACGGTCGAAAATACCCAGAATAAAACCTATATATTTTGATGTCGACTAAATTCTGAAGGGTGGCTCAATCATCAAAATCCGCCCACTCAGTCCTGAGAGAAAAATATACCCTGAAAATGAGTATTCTTTTTTTTTTGTGTGACAGCTCCCTCAAACTTGACTTTATCGAAAAACTTTGTATGAACGAAATGTTTAACATTAAATATAATTATAAACTTCATTTAAGGTTTTTTGATTTTGTCAAATTTATCATCATATTTGATCGAATTTGTAAAATAAAAATTTACGCCAAAGATCCATAGTCTTTTTGGTTTTTGGAACCGAAAAACTAAGCAGATGCAAATCAAAACATATATATTTTTAAGGGACGCTCATTCCACATTCAACGGTGGGTGGAAAATTTTGTCCGTCTATTAAAATTAAAATTCGTCAATGCAGTCTTCAGAAAAATTGACATGAAAATGAGTAGGTACTTTTTTTAACGCTTAATTATTGAGAAAAACGAGCCAAACAAGAATTATTTGAAAGATAAAATAATGATATAGGGATAATTAATCTTTGCTTATGAAATTATAATTAATACTCGCAAAAAAGAAGTTCTGTACCAATCTAGTTGGTAGCTTGTTTACTATATACTTCGACTAGGACACTAGGGTGTAGAAAAAAAATTGAATAGCTGTTAAGTAATTTATAAATGTTCTTTGATTGAGATAAGACGTCATAGCTATATAAAGATTTAATTTACATCACGAATCACGTTCAATGCTAAGACTATTAGTTTTTTTTTTAAATACAATTTTTAACTATCAAATGGCACGCAATACAATACATGATTTAATTAATCTTTAACTTTTAATCTTGAAATGTATGAAAGATCAACAGATTCGGATTCTTAAAAAAAAAAAAGATTTTCTTTTAAATCTTTATTCTTTTTATGAAGTCTTCTTGTGTTATAGCCTTATTTAATCTTATTTAATTACCTTCTCTTCCCCAATGTATTTTAAAGCCTTCTTTTTACCAATTATATGATATTATAATGATTTGCGCATTGAAATATATTGATTGATGCGAACAATGAAACTATTTGTAGACCATTTCATATATACCAGTGGTAAACGGAAAAATAAATTAGAATTTTTTTCGTTGGAACACCCTATATAAATCTTGTGTTAAATTTCATATTCACTTCTATAATATTAAAAAAAATATATATTTGTTATCTCTTGATTACTACGTGTCGGAAAAACTAAAAACTATAATATGCGTGTAACACCACAAAAAATATGATGAATTAAAATAAAAAACTTGATTAGTGTTTTAAAGATATTTCAATTCGTAAAGCTGTTATCCCCCATAAAAATGAGCACGATATCAATGATAATCACATTTCTATGAACATAAGCTTAATGTATATTTACGTGAATGTAAGAGACACCATTAGGCTGGTGCAAGAAACAAAAAAAAATCGAAAATTAATAGAGAGTAGGTGTCCAAACATGCGAATGTTTTTCGCACCAGCCTAATGTCCATGGTAATGAACAAAATAAATGAATATGGACATTATCGATGGACGTCCATAGACAAGCAAAATAATTTCGATTTAAAATGAAAATTTTATTTGAAGATTTTATATAAATGGATTGGTTGAAGCTCTATAATAGACATTTTTCTTACATGAACGAATTTTTAACTATTAATAGGTACTTAGTTTAGTCTTTTTCTAATATCCTTATTATAATGATAGAGGACATATGGACAAAAATTTCTTTCATAAACATGGACGGACATGGACTGGACTGGACTGGACATGAACAAAATTTTTTTTTCATTAACATCTCTATTATGCCCATGTAGACTTCAGCTAGTGGTTACAAAAAAAAATTCAAATTAAATGAATTATGAACGTGTTATTCTTTCTATATGGGGTAACAGCTTAAAAAAGGTTATCGGCGGTTCACATAATACGAATATATTGATTTTTTTTAGTTCTCTGTACGAATCCACTCGCCCTTCTTCTTATAATCTTTTATTTTCAATTACGACACGTGAAATAAATATTAGACTGATATCGTCTCAGTTTATTTTTTTAATTTAACGAGAATGGCTGCAATTATAATGTCTAAGAAAATGTAAGAAATGTGTTCGACAATAAATAAAATTATCATCTGATATTGATTAAACTATATTCAAATTCAATTTGTTTTTATTGTTGCAGTTTTTCGACGTTATTTTTACTATATTTGTGTTGGAAAAGCGTAAAAGCAACCGGTTGTATTATGGATTCGCATACTACATATCAATCATGTACTGTCAAGATTTTAAAATTATCTAGTGATATTCCTGTGGAGAGTAATGATAATGAAACACTGATAAATGTATTAGTCAATAAGCCCGAGTCGAACGATGTGTTAGAAGTTTTGCAAATCAAATTGCTAAACACTACAAATGGATTAATTTCGACAAATGGAGTTGGTCAACTTCCTGAAATGAAATTAACTTATGTGTCAGAGGCTAATTTCCTAGTTGACATGAAGATAGACAATAAAAATGCAACTATCAACGATCTCAAAAGATTGATAATTTTCAATCAAATTCATATAATTTCACGAACAGCATTCATAAAAGCATCATCTGTAGCGCAACTCCTTTTAAATAATAATCAAATTTTTGAAATAGCCGATGGTGCCTTTAGTTCATTGAAAAATTTGGAAAGACTAGAACTCAACTCAAACAAATTGACAATTATTAAGCAATTAACACTTTCGGGAGCTGATAATTTAAAAGTACTTGATTTATCTGAAAATGAAATTGTGACCATCGAAGACAGTGCATTAATTCTACCAAAATTAGAAGACATTGATTGTAGCAAAAATAAATTAAAAACACTTTCCAATAATTTATTTGCTGGTGCACCAATGCTTAAATCAATTAAGTTTGGGGACAATCAATTAACGGAAATTGGACAAGCCTTTCACAATTGCAATAACTTAAATTACCTCAGTTTGTCAAATAATCAAATTACTGACTTTAATTTACCTGCATTTTCCAAGTTACCGGCACTAAAAAAATTGTTTTTAATTAATTCTGGCAACATTTTGCATCTTATTACAAGTGATTTATTATTGTATTCATTACCAAAATCAAATTCACCATTAACAGAAATATCGATATCGGAAAACCAAATATCGGATCCAAACATTTTGAAACGCTTATCAGTTTTCACCAATCTTGAAACCATTCAATTAGAAAATAATAACATTACGCAACTGAAGGATTTCTATCGAGTTAAGGAAATATTTCCCAATTTAAAAAATATATTGTTAGATGAAAATCATCTCAATTGCAGATGGTGGGATGAAGCAAAATCTGTCTCAAAATCAATTAACATCAATTTAAGTGCTTCTACTTTAAGTCATTGTTGAATGGAAATTTATATAAAAAATATTTTCGAATATTTACTTACTTTAAGTAATATTAATGTTAAAAAAACGAGATTGTAGATAAAATAAAATAATTTGTTTTTCATTAATTTGATTGCATTTATTATATTTGTGGTTTACTTTGTGAATAGCAGCTGCGATGAGATTAATCATGGAAGGTGTGATCGTACCCAAAATTCGCTCTTCAGATATTTTTACCAAACTTAAAATTTCATCATTGACGGCTGTTCATAAAAATTAAAGCAAACTTTTGTTCTAAAGTAGGCGAAAGCTTATTTTCTAAATGAAATCAAATCAATTGTTCTATAATGTCTTTGATACTGTTAAACCGCCTCTTGTGAAAAATATTGTGGATAAAACAAACAAGCTGCCAATGAATAGATAACCCAACACAACTTCATTTTTGTGAGAAAGAAAAGTGTACGATAAAAACAGAAATCATGAAACCAATACCTTAATATTTTTCAACAATGTTTTAAGATGGCGCTCTATTTAAAATTGGAAACAAAAAAATAAAAAAAAAGGCCAAAAATTTTAACCGAATCTACAACACGAATTCTATACAATTAATATTTTTGGTTATTATCATGACCTTACTCTTCCGAATTACTATATCTCGGAAGCAGATTTTCAATTTTCATACTTTTGTTTTGGTTTGGAAATAAATAGCCAGTTTCGGAAGATTCGGCTTAAAATTGATAACAATTTTTAATACTAAATCTTCCGAAATTTGTCTCGAGAGCCAGAGCAGTTAAAATAAAAATGTTAAAGCGTACTTACTTCAACATTTTGTCACGAATATTTCTATTAAGTTCAATATCAATTATATATATTTGTAATGTGACCGTTTTCGAACAGGTAGATAAATTATTACTAAATCTTGCAAAAGATATCAGTATCACTAATAATTTTTAAACTTTATGTTGTAAATAATATCTTTTTTCCATTTCCAATTATTAAAATTACAAAATTACATATGTATTTAAATTTAGAAAGAATAAAATTATGAATTTTCGATTTTTCCATCACAATCCGACGTGTTTGGTTTTAAAAATATATTTGTCTGCATGCCGTTTATATTTCTGTCTATGTTTCGCTGAAATTGAAGTTATTGTAGTTTCTGAACATATCTCTGACGGTACGTTTCTATAATGGGATACCCGCTTTAGTATTTACCTAGATTTAATTTCTAATTGTTATTGAATTATTTGGAATTATGTCTTTAGTTTGTTCTTTAGGTTAGTCTACTAAGTTTTAAACAATTTATACAATGAATATTTATCACAAAGGTTTCTAAATGTAATTTTTTCGATTATACCATGATCGAATCATTAACGAGAGGTTTTTCATTGAGATAGAGAAAAAAAAATGCAAATGCGTCGCGGTGAAATCGTTTCAATTAGAAGAGGTTTGACTGTATCATTGGATGCTGAAGCAAAAATAAGAATAAAATGAAATGGGTTTTTTATGTAGTATTTTTTCGAATGGTTCCGATTTTTGTAGTGTTTGGTCCGTAAAAACCGATTTTCTTACCAAAGATCACAAAGCATGGAAGATTTTCATACGAAAATATTCTACACCCTACCAAATGTTATAAAAATCTTCACATCTAAAAAAAAATCTTACACACCAAATAGAACCGACCAATAGTTTATGAAATATGCATCTTCGATTAAGCGTAGAATGCCTTCAGCCGATATAAAGTATAAGCTAATGAAAATAGGTCTCTTCTCTATATTTTGTGTAGTTATTTTGCTTGAGAATCAACAGACACATTTTTTTCATGATTTTTTTTTACTGATGTTTATATATAACCTGTGAAGTTCCACCAGCGTGAATTTTAGCCTATATAGGCAAGTAGTCTCGAAATGGTCTATATAGGTCTTATGTTTTGTCTATAGACGGTTTATAGACCAAAAACAGTCTCTGTGCGTATTCAAAAAATGTAATTAATTTTTTTTTTTTTTTTATTTTTGTTTGATCTTGGATAATGAAATAGACTCAATCCTGTTCGACATTGCGTCATGCAAATGTGCTGAAAATATTTGACAATAAAATAAAGAAATAAAAATAAATAAAACCAGAATGCAAATATTTCAGCAAATACAAATTATTTATTTAACAAAAGAAATCTTATGGCATAAAAAAAAAACCAATAAAGATATTAAAAATGATTGACCTTAAAAAAAGAAAATGTTATTCAAAAAAACATTAAATTTAAAAAAACATTAAATTTAAAAAAACATTAAATTAAAAAAAAAAAATCAAAACAAAATAATTCGAAAAATGAAGATCTTAAATTATAAATCGGACTTATTTCGAGTTTAATTTTTTTACATATCGTTGTGTGAATTCCGTTGCTCTCTGAACAATTTCATCGCCGTCTTCATCAAAATTAATTGTAAAGTTCTTATTTCTAGTTATTAATATTAAATTTTCCTCAGCCCTGATGTAATCTCTTGAAAAATATCCGTGAATATAAACGATTAATATTAATTTGTCCGTTCGTTTTCCTTTCAAGGAATCTCGAAAAGATTTCATTCAAAAAACCCGCAGAAGACAAGCTCATATTGTAATTTATTGATAAGACTTTTAATTGTTTGGCATTGCCCACGAATTCGCTGAAATCATTTATTTTTTCATTCAATTGCAGATCCCCAGCAAACAATTGAAGTTCTTTTAAATCGTGAAAATTGTTTGTTGCCAAGTTTTTAATTTTTTTTAATTTTAATAAATCGTTCACATAATCTAAATTTGAGTCATCTGGAACTTGGACTTTCAGGATTTCCAAAATTTTAATTTGCATTCCGATGGATTTTATTATATTTTTGGATGTTTTTGTTATATGAGAAAAACGGAATTCTTTTAGATTTGAATTTTTTCTAAAAAATGTATCGAAAAAACGATCCAAATATTCGTTTTCACGGCGACAGCTATCGTAAGTGAAGTATTCAAGTTTTCCAAATGATCGATCAATAAGAAAAATATTAAAATCTTCAAAAGTTAAAAGTTCTAGCCTCACTAATTCATCGTAAAATTCAAAAATATTTCTGTTTCCAATTTCCGGCTGTTTAGAAACATAATTTTCAATAATTAGTTTTTTTTTAAATTAGAAAATATTTCAGAATACTGTTGAATGTTTACATTGATCACGCTAATGTCAAATCTAACGAGGTGTAAATCAATTAAATTTCTATTGCAATATTTTACAATTAAATCGAGTGCTTCTGTTTCACTACAATGCATCATCAAATCAGAAATGCAACATAATTTGGTAGTAAATTCACCAAAGCATTTCAATAATATTTCACCTTGTGACTTTGTAACATTTTCCCAAACGTTTCGATGTATAGAATTTCCATATTTTTTCGAAAATATTAGTGCTGCGTGTGCACTGTGAAAGTCTTCACACACCTGAGCGATTCGCATAGCGCTATTAAATTTAGATTCATATAAGTAATGAAATATTTTTATCAATGATTCAGGATTCAAATTCAATATTGTTGTTGATGCCGAACTTAAGACTTCATCCGTATTTACGACATTTTTGAATTCATGTTTCTTTGCTGTGGTCATCATTAATTTATTTACATCTGGATCTGTTTCTTTACTTTGGTCACTTGCTGGTATTGCCTGAAATTAATAAAATTAATAAAAACTTTCATTCATTCATAACACAAATTGCAAATGAATTTTTTATTTAGAACTTTATATTTTCCATTTAATTTATAAATTACTAACCTGTGACATTTTCTTGTTCTTTTTGTTAATGATTTCTTGATCTTTGGTTGAGTCAGTTTCAACAATCGATCGTTTTGTGACTCGTACATTTTTATTATCACATTCATCTTGACCATTCATTTTAAATGTGATTATTAGTTTTATTTATACAAATGAATTTTGGAAATTACACTCGTATTAACAAATTTATGTAATTCAAGCGAAATTATTTGTAAGAAAGCACTCTGTTATTTGTGTTTATGATGCTTTGTAATTTTTGCATGTAATGTTTGACGCTCTATGCGTGCAGTGCTACAGTTGCCGTCAGAATGATACAGATAGATGTTAGGGATGGGAATTAATCGATAAAAATCACCCATTTTATTCGATTGATCGTCTAACGATTGAAATCGTAGATAATACACATACACATACAGTAGAAACAAATAAATAAAATAACTCAAACGCATCGTCTGTTTTATGCGGGAGTACATATATTCGCACTCCCTCTTTCTAGTTAAATTCGTTTCTGCGGATCTGTCCAAATTATTTGACTTATTTGTTTAGGCGTACGTCGTTATATACTTTATAGAGGCATAGATGCCTTTGTTTTAGGGGGAAGTGGGGGGGGGGGAGAGTAAATTTGAAAAATTTACGTAGGGTAAAATTTGCGAAAAAGTTCGGTTGACTTTTTCTTTCGTTCGAATCGTTTAAAAAAATACCGTGGAAAAAAGCGCGCTAACCGGCTTTTTGAAAAATGAAAAAGCTACTATTTCTCAAAAGTGGGAGGGGGGATAACACACAGGAATTTCGTACCTCATATATATATTTTTTTTAAATTTTATTTCTGATTAATCGTTTTTCGATTATTACTTAAAAGTCCCATCCCTAAGATGTGCGTGACGATGAGTAATTTCATGTCGCAGATCGTAGTGAATGAAGCGTTTAAAAATTGATTTGGTGCATATTTTTTTTTTTATTTTAAACATTTTAAATTTTATCGCTTATCTTTAGAGTTTTTAATGTTCTAGTAGATGTCGTCTGTAGGTATTTTCCCATACATTTCTTCTCACCTTGTCATACAAAATTTCAAGCTCAAGGCCTGAGTACAAAAAAACTTCACTCAGAATTCGAAAAAAAATTCGGCGTTCATATAAACCCGTTTTACGTAAGCTGCAGCTTAGAAAAATCCCTATCTTACTCTGTGCTGTACAGTGAGTATAATAAGTATAAGTATATACAGTAAGTATAATGTACTGCGCTTATCATATAAGAGATAAAAGAAACATAGAGTTTGAATGCGTTGAATTAAAATAATGTTCTCTAGCAAAAGTAATCACATATGGGTTCTTTATAAAATAATGGATTAAAAAAAAAATTGGCATTGCTGTTTAAAAAAATAATTTGTATTTCAAATACCTTACATCACAATATCAAATGTATTTTGTGTTTTGGTATTTGAAATACAAAATGTATTTTAATTATGTATTTCAAATAATCCCAACTCTGGTAAGATCTAAATACTATATCGAATACTTGGAACATCTGGAATGGTTCCTCACCTTATGTTTGCTGACCAGGAACAACTTTCACCAAAGCCTATAAAAAAAAATCACAAATACACTACTACAAAAAATCAAAAAAAAAAATATATGTATGTGTGTTGTATAAGTATACAATATTTATTAAAAAAAACTGTAATAAGTAAGACATAAAGTAACAAATTAAGTAATACAAAAAATTCGAAAATGTAACAAACCGATCATGGATTTTTTTTTTTTTTAATTTTATGGATTTGTTCGCTAATTGTAATAATCTCAATCCTGAACTCGCAAGCTTTTCAAAGAAAGGTTGGATGACCAAATGAAAGACTGAAGATGAGAAGGTATCTGATGAATTTCGTCAGTCATCAAATGTTTGTTTTTGAGAATAACATAGCGACATCTATCTATCAGAGAAACCGTATGGAAGTAGCTATCTAATACATTTTTAAAATATTTGGTTTCTGGAGAGTATTTCAAGCTTATAATGGCATCCATAGAATCAAAATCTGGTTCATATTCGAAATTGTACGTCACAGCCAACAATATAACATTTCTTTTGCTTGAATCGAACGCATAGTCAGGGAGATAATGTGTAAGAAGGTTATCCATATTAGATTCCAGTGCACAAAGGTGCCGTTCTCTCAATGGTGTACATATACAATCAAAGGCAACCATAAATACTGTATCATCAATTGGAGATTGAATTGCCATTATGTTCTCACCTTCTCCGTCATATGGATAAAAAATATTAACACCTACCAGCATTCCTTCCACAAATGTTTTTAAGTCAAGAATATTTTCAGTATGCAATCGGAATTGATATATGTAGTTTAGAATTTTATTTTCAAATGTGTCAGTTAATTCATGGTCATGGCGGTTAGGATCATCAGGATCTTCGTCGGGGTCATGGAAATTTGTAAGATGATTGATGATCTTGTAGCCTTCTTGTCTTTTATGAAGTGACATAATAACATCCATAACGTCGATAGTTGGAATTGAGATAAAACTCCCTTTAGCCCTTTCTTCAATGCACGCACTTATTTTTCTAATCTTAAATCTTTTCTCATTTGATATATCTATTCGCACTAATTCTTTGTATTCAAAAGGGGGTAGTGGGATGTCTTCCAAGGCACAGAATCTATCATAGCCATTAGAGGGTATCCTGCCCTTAGGAATATCTTTGGCTTCTATAATATTTACTAGGAAGGCACGTTCATTAACTTTAAAAATGTAAGCATGCAAGTGGTCTGGAGTATATTCATAGTGGTATACGAATTTCCACTTTTCAAGTTTAACATTATGATGCTTTGACGTGCCTAATAGGTTGCTTAGGATGAAAGTATTTTTAAGGGGATGACTGGTAATGATGTCGATAACATTTTTAACGGCCATCTCGTTATTCAAATCCATATCAATAATTTTGTGTATGATGCTTGAACTTTTTAATTGATCCATTTTAAATGACATTTGTGATGACAATTTTGATTAAACAGCTTTCAAAATGAATTAAATCAATTATGCGTACAAATTGCTTACCAGTAGGTAGTACTTAAATAACATTACTGTTTGTAATCTGGAAATAGAAAAATTTCTGTAATGCAAATTAAAAATGTTAGAAGTAAATAATTTGTATTTTTCACTTGTAAAAATGTTAGAAGTAAATAATTTGTATCTTTTACTTGTATCATTCTTGTTGAAAAACATTAAATATATTTTTGTGCTTACTTACATATTTAATTGTACGTACGTACATAAACAATATTTCCAAGCGAGAATCACCTGTGAATGTATGAAATTGATGAATTACCAAAAATTTAAACTATGATTTCACAATATTTACTAAATAAATGTTATAATGAGAAATGTTATGACATAAAGTGTTCTAAGAGTCCTCTATACTGTACTAGAAAAAAACAAAAAAATGTTTTAGCACATTGAATAATCGGTTAAAAACTGCGACTGATAGCAAAAAATGTAAACAAAGCAAATAAATAAATAAACAAAACGACTGATGGCTTACAAAGTAAATAAACGAAAAATTAATAAAAGTATTTTTGAGTTTATGTGCATATTTTTAAATGAGAATTTATCGAATTTCAGCATCTTATTGCGATATAGAACAGATGCTTATTCTTTATATTATGATATTTTCATTCAGATTTTCCATATTTCCCGCTGCGAAAATCAAAAATGTACAAAATACGGTTAACTCTATAACTATAACATTTCGTTACCTTTTAAATGGATAGAAATGCTTATGTGTGCTATTTTTATTCGTCACTATTAAAAAAGCAGGCTTTCGGCAAACACCAGGTAGATAGAGGACGTTCTCTTAAGTCAAAAATCAGAGTTGGATAGGTATAATAAATTTCGCAAGTTTTCTTTTGTGTAATTTACCAATAAATTATGTGAACGAGCAAAAAACCATAAATTTCAATAAATTTGTAAATTAATTCCACATCATTCATATAAATGGCGTGTAATTTATTACCAAATTACATTCCCTTTAAGTAAATAACATCGGCTTTTAATTTCGTTATGCCAACTTATTGGTTGGCCATTTTTTTTGTTTTTATTTATGGTTGATCCTTATACCTTGTTCATCGGTAAAAAAAACAATAAATCACACAAAAATGTAATTAATAATTCCATTGTTGATGTGATTTTTTTGATAAACTACACGAATTTATACAAAAAAAAACTACACAAAAAAAAATTTACTCAAAAAAAAAAAACTCAAATTTACCTAACTCTTGTTTAAAATATAAAAAAATGAATATTTCTAGTGCATAAATAACATACTTAAACTTATATACATACTTATTAACTGAGCTGGATATATAATTATGTACCAAATAATATTCCAGTAATCGAAAATCTTTAATCACACTTTATAATTTTCGATATTAGTTTTTATTTATCAGAAATTAATAAAAGTATTGAACATCATAACCATAAGTAATAACTGATGCCAGCCTTCTGCTTTTAATTACTTTGTTTTGATTTCTGACAACTCGAACTATGTATATGTACTAAAAAAAAAGAACGACAGACGACGATCATTTTAACGTTTACATAAAATGTATGTTAAGGCTCTGTCGCACACGATTCGATATATAAACTCTTTAAAAAAAATTGAACATATCTACACAATTTTGTGTATAACGATACTTTTGGTTGTATCTGCGCATAATATTATCAGAGAATTGCGTGGTCCGGTTGGGTGTTTGGTCCGGCCGGACTCAAGAAACGACGGTCCGTTCCATCCAGAGCCGACGCTAGACCATGGTGCGCCCTAGGCATAACTAAAATTTTGGCGCCCATATCCTTTAGCTTCAAATTTTAATATGGACGCCCTATCCCTCAGCTAGAAATATCAGTTTTAATGTCCTTAGCCTTAGCTGAAAATATTAATTTTGGCGCCCCCATCCATTAGTTAAAAATATCGATTTTGACGCTATTGCCTTTAGTTGTAAGTAGTAATAATATTAATTTTGGCGCCCCTATCCCTTAAATGAAAATATCGATTTAATTAAAAATAAATTCCATTTAATTGATTA
>JAABKK020031243.1:0-15527 GCA_011634745.2 Catotricha subobsoleta
AATATAAAATTAAACTTTATTTTGCATTGTCTGACAGAAAATAGCGATATTGCCATTCTGTATGTCTATTCTGTGCTTCAATACTGTTGTCTTATTTGTATTTCGAGTGAAAAATAAACATTATAAAAGTGATAAAACTATACCTCGCATCTATTTAATTTATTTGGTTTGGCGATATCATTTTATTATTCTTATTATCTGTTGAATAGACAAATTACCGCAGAGAAGCAAACCGAGCCCCAAGAACCACACTTTTTTCGTTTTTTTTTTAACCGAAACCTTTTGTCATAAAATCAAATAAAAAACAAAATAATTCGCCGCATGCCTTATCATCAGCAGTTTCATATGCATACGATATTTCTTTTAGTTCTGAACATATTTTAAAATACGTAGAGGCAAATTCAAACAATTTAATCATCATTTTGTCATTTTAAAAACCGTACCCTCAATTTTTCATTTGTTTTTTTCTCTCTGGACTGCCGCGATATATGAGATGTTTTCAACAATAATAAACAATATCCCTAAAATTATTTATACTGAATGAAAAATACATCTGCATATTTCTAGTCAAAATAGATTAGAATTTATAAATTCCAAAGCAAAATACATACATATACTTACAAATAGAAAGAGAGAACATTCATAATACCTACTTAAATTCAATAATGCGAAAAGGTTTTGATAAGCTCTGAAAAAATGTGATTTCATTTCATTTGATTTTATTTTTTTTTTCTGTTTCTTTTTTTGTTCTCTTTTGATTTAAATGAAAACGATATAATTTTCTATTTTTATAAATTTACATATCAAAAGATTTTCTTAAAAGCTTCTTAACCTTTCAATTATTTCCACGCTTTCCAAAACATTTTACACAATTCGCACGCAAATTTATAAGGAAATTGGAAAATAAAATAATAAAATGTATTGGTTGGAAGTTTCATATATACATACATATAATTATATTTTGTTACATGATGTCTAAAATCAGAGACTTTATACCAATGAGAGGTGCTTAACCATACATGCACACGGGAAGGCGGAGTGGGTGGAGATAATTTTTCGCGGTTTATTAGCGAAAGTAGTATCGTTTTTAACTAAAGTGCATTATACCCAGTCTTTACGTTTTCATTTTTATAACCTAGCCCCCCCCCACAACCCCAAAAGGGTTTATACATGAGCTTAACGATCAAACAATTTTAGAAATAGATTCTATTCTGGTCTTGAAGTTTTTGCTGCAATTAGAGTTACCACCCCACCACTCCTCCGAGATTTGAAAAAAATATTACTTTATGTCGATTTTGCCGAAAATATTATCCTTTTTAAGTTTTTGAACGGAAAATAGTATGTTTTTTTAAGTTTCAGAGAATTCCCCTACCTTGATTTTGAACAAAATAGTACCTTTTGTAGATTTGAAAAAATTACCCTACTTCGATTTCCAAAAGACGATTTGCATAGAGCGAGATTTATTCCGCGGTATTTTGGAGACTGAAGATCGTTTTTCTCAACTTATTTTGAGGCAGTTTTGTAATCATCGATGGGATAAAAATTAGCCTATATCTTAATTTTTCAAATTTGCCCCTCCCTGAAATCAAAAGCGTGTGCAATGTGCATCTATGGTGGTGCCTCTGTGGTTTACTTAATATAAAGAAACAAAGTACAAATGTAAAATTATATATATTTATTTTGATTTCAGCTGAATATGTGATACGTGTACGATAGAGAAATTGTAGAAAGTAGGTGAATTTTGGTTTACCTTTATGTTTTAAAAGATTAATGAACAGGAGTCAATTAATACTTCCCATGTTGTTTTTATATAAAAACCACATATATAAGATATTCATTGACACTGTTTATTAATCTTTTAAGACATAAAGCAAAATACTTTGAAATCCAAATTAGCATTTGAATTTCCTGAAATTAATAAAATAATAAAATTTATACAAAATATTTGCATTAAAAATAGATAGATGAATATAGAACTTTTATGGTGTGTCTTATGTGTGGTGTTTTATGTGTGGTGCTTTATGTGATTTATATGCTATAAATAAAATAAAATTGTACAAATAATGTCGACGGCATTATACAATGAAAGACCAAAAATGCTAAGAGAGTTCCAAAAAAGAGAATATATATATTTTTTTATAATATATTATTAAAAAGAATTATAATTAACTATGACTTATTGTAGGCTGTAAAACTTTTGAAAAGAAATCAAGCAAGGCAAAAAAATCATTATCTATTGCGCAAATAAAACCAAACCTGTAAATATAATGAAAATTTAACTTCGTCCATTCCCTGCCTAGTACCGTAAAACGGGGTGCAAAAACATAAGAATTTCTGGATAACGAATAATAAGACTTCTCTGAGCGATATTCTCAATTATTGAATTTTTTTTTGATAGATTTTATGGGGCAAATTTAAATGAAAACCGTTTTTTTTTTTATAAAAGATGGATACAGTGCCACACAACGGTGGCGACTTTCATAATTGCTATGGGTTGCTAAACCGCGATAAAAACCACGGTATATGAAATCGTATTTTAAAAAAGATACTCTACATATTTTCATATATATAAACCGCGAGAAAAACCGCGCTATGTGAAAATCGTATTTTGAATTATGGGTTGCTTAGCTACCCCATCCGATTGCTATGTGGGTTGCTCATGTATCCCGGGCTACCTAGAAGTCGGCGTCAATATAATATACTTGTATAAAAATATGTTTCTTAGAAAAGAAAAGTGAAGTTTTAGTCTTGCTATTAAGTTTATAGATCTAAACCACATAGAAAATCTAAAGGTATAACAATAGTAAAGCGCGTTTATTTGAATTGATGACAATTTAAAATTGTTCCTAATTTTAAAAAAACAAAAAAAAAACAATTTGAGAAGTATGGTTGCGAATTTCAAAAGATTTATTGTAGAAATTTATTAACTGTTTGAATATGCTAAAATGAATATGGAGGGAAACCATACACATTGCTAATATGCCGGTTCTTTTAAAATAAAAAATATTTTTTGCCTTTATCGTTATTTCCACCAAAAAACGATCATTTTTTCATTTTCTTAATATTCAAGAAAGTGAATGACCAAAAATTAATAATCCAATGACCAATTATGATGTTTGTAGATTTTATTTTATACTTATATATTGCCGGCACTGGTTAGTTAAACTAACGAAGAATAAAATAAAATTATTATTATAACTTTTTAAATTTTATACTTACATATTAATGATATAGCGTGAGATAACGTTATATACTAAAATATACTTTTAGAAGTAAACGATTAACTTAACTTAACATATATTTTATGGTCGATAAATTTTGATAAAAAAAAAATTACTTAAATTACATCTAAATGTTAAAAAAGGTACTCGATTAACCTTCAATTTCAATAAGGGGAACGTTCACAAATGATGTCACACCAAAATTGATCATTTTTAACCCCTCTCCTCACCCAACAATCCCCCCCCCATATGGACGTCACAAATATAATTTGTTTTTTAAGATTCACATTATGATTACAAAGAACGATATGCAGAAATAAATAAATTTAAAAATTATGTAGTATTATAGTTTATAGTATTTAGTAGTCATTCATTTTTTTAACAAAAATAAAGTCTTGTTTAAACTATAAGCAGCCGATAAAATTGCGTGTACAGGTACACAAGGACATAGTTGTTGTCTTATTGATTAATAAAAATGGTTCAAAAAGTTTGAAAGCATAGATATATAGTCTGAAAATTGAACGGTAGAAAGTTATTGTTTTTATTGTTTTTATTGTTTTTATATCCTATTATTTTGTAATGGGATTAAAGAAAAAAAAATAGGAAAAAACAAACTAAAATACATATAATAATTTTATATTGTATAGTGAAATAGGCCGAATTAATTGTAAAATGGTAGTTCTAATTCGAAAAATGGTAGTTCTTAAATCGATTTTTGCATGCTAAATACGACAATTGGGTAGTTTTATAATCAATGTTTGTACTATGTTCTAGTACATATTTGCCATTCGGGTAGCTCTAAAAAAAAATGCTTAAAATATAAGCCCTGCGAATGTAAATATGTTTAACATATTATTAATTAATGATTCTGTGCCTCCACATTATTATCATTTATTTATATTTAATGAATAGAAAGTAATTATAAATAAATATAAAAGATAATAAATTATATAAAAGTAGATCAGTCCACAGTTTATTATGCATTATGTTCGTTAAGCCATCAGGTAAAATATAAATTTAAAAATGCATAGATTATATATTCCATTCATTTGAATATCTATAATTTATGGATTTCCGTGCATTTCTTCTATTGGGTAAGTACATAATATATAATACGTTAATGGTTTTTCCATATTCATATCATTCTGTGCCGCACATTTTTTTTATATTCATTATTATTCAGTATTTAGTACTTTATTACAGTAGTGCCGAGTCCTAGCTGGCATTGGTGCACCGTGCACCTGCACCCATAAGAAATCAATGTCGGTTGCAAACGTATACAAATGCACCCAGCTATAAAATTGATGGAACACAAAATAAATATTAATGTTTCTTGGTTTATTTCAAACAAAATTTGTTCATTCCACCTTTTCTCTGGAATCAGTAGTCGGTTACGGTTATTGATCAATAACCTACCAATAGACACATAATATTGTGTTTGTGAGAATACATACCTTTTTGTTCAAGATTCGTCCACTCAATCCTGAGAAAAAAATTGCACCCGCTTGTTAAGAACAAACTCGTCGCCCCTGTTTATTATACGCATATAATAACCATTTCAAATATTGTTGTTTTAAAAACAAGCTGCCAATTAGATTGGTACAGAAACTCATTTTTGTGAGTATTAAATTCATAAATAAAGAACAATAATAATTCCTACCATTGTTTTATCTTTCAATTAATTTTTATTTTACTCCTTTTTCGCATTAATTAAGCGAATCCTGAGAATTTTTTTTTTTATTTTATTTCGCTTTTTCTCAGAATTGGGTAGACGGACAAAAATGATCCACCCACCGTTGGATGCCTTAAAAATATATATGTTTTGATTTTGATCAGTTTAGTTTTTCGGTTCAAAAAAATCAAAAAAAATGATTTTTTGTGTGACTTTTTTTTTACAAACTCGATCAAATATGATGAAAAATTTCACAAAATTAAAAAACCTTAAATGCAGAAAATAATTGTTTTCAATTGTGCACATCGCCTATTTAAAGTTTTTTGATAAAATCAATTTTACATACAAAAAAATAAAATAAAAAAAAAAAAAAAAAATTACTTATTTTAAGGGTATACTTTTCTCAGGATTGAGAAAACGTATTTTGATGATTGAGGTACCGTTAGACGCAGAATTTATTTAACATTAAAATATATAGGTTTTGGAATTGGGCTTTTTTGGGCCGTCAGGTCGAAAAATCCTGAAAACAAATTTCTCGCCCATTTTCGTAAACGGTTTTTTCAAATTTTCGAACTGAAAACCAAAACTGATCAAAATGAAAATCCATATATTTTGTCACAATTCCGATCTGAGTCCAACGGTAGGTCAATCATCAAAATCCGTTCAGCCAATCCTGAGAAAAAGCCAAAAGAAAGTAAACAAAAATAAAAAAAAAATCACTAAACCTATACCTCATTTTTTTCAAAAATGAAGTAAAAAAATCACTAAACCTATACCTTATTTTTTTCAAAAATGAAGTAAAATTCAGTGTAGATGGAAATTTTCATATTTATTTAGTTCAATTCTGAATATATAATATTATGCTCGGACACATTTTGACTATAATTGCGAACAGGAACAGACTGAACATTTTGGAGATAACGAGTCTTTCCCTATTGACCACGAAACCGGACAAGTTCGGTAGCTCAGATAAAATCCAAAGTATGATGTTCGGAGTTTTATACGGCTAAAATTCTGCATAATTTGGAATATATAGTAAGTAACATAGTGGATATTTTTTCTTAATTAGGATATACTCTTATGGACAGTTCCACGAGTAAACAATTTTTTTCATAATTTAATATCTCTGAAACCAGAAAGCTGCTTGACCCCGATTTGGAAAGAATATTTTCACAGAATTTAAATCACGAGTCAACTAGCTTTCTAAATCTTATATGTTATATGGTTTCAGAGCTTTCAAAATTCAAAAATTGTTTGCGGTTCCGGACATTACATGTTTGCTCGTGGAATGATCCCTATGCTGTTTCGAACAAATGTTTGGAGAAAATCCATATCATTTGCGTAATTCGGTAAAATGTTAGATAGTTCGGAATTTTCTCCTATATATGATCATACGATAAAACTTTAGACAGTTCGAAGTTTTTTTTACTCATGATTGTTAGCTTAAAGAAAAATCTCCAACATAAAAAAAATGCTGTCATGTCGCATAATATAGGAATTTTATATTTTGCAGAAATATATCAATTTTAAAGAAAATAATTGTCTGAAAAATTTTCAGATACATTTTTTATCATTAAATTTATGTCAAAAAAAAATCGGTTAAGGGATGGCTGAGAAATAAACAAATTAAATTTCGGATCTTGTAGATAAAATAATTAATTTATTTTAGGAAAGCATAATATGGATGGGGCATTGCTACAACAGTTTTTTATTTCAGAGATAAAAATGATATGCATTTAACTTTACATGAATAAATACGCGTCGTAAACCATTAATAATGATTGCAAATATTAATATAAACTAATACTCCAATTATTATAATATTAATATTTATTATTACGTATATTGGAGGAAAAAGCCTAATATTGTTAGGTGTTTCTTATGGAGATCTTCCGATTCGGAGAGTGGCAAAAAAGGAAACACATCTCACAGGAAAAATCTTCAGATATCCTATGGAATTACCATAGTCTATTCCTATTCAATGTTGGTAAATACTCTCAACATAACATGGTAATTCCTAAAGTAAATCCGAACAAATGGCCAATAGGACTCATAATTAAAAAAAAAACATTCACAAAATATAATTTTTTTTTGAACATTTTCTTATCAAAATAATTTTTATTTTCCTTTCGTATGTCGTATGTCAGCTAGAGTTCGTCACACAATGGCATTGCTGTAGGTATTATTATTCTGAAATTTTTATGATGCAGACTGGGATATAATAATAACATTGATCCAAAACGAACCAAACCCTAGAGCACAGATTCTTTTTTTACAACTAGAACCGAAAACCGTAAATATATAGAAAAAAGAACCGTACCCCAAAGAACATTAAATGAGAACCAAACCCTTTTACAAATTTTGTAAAAAAAAAACTATAATTTTTAAATGATGTAATGTTGGGCAGTAGTTGTATGCAATTATGCAATTACAACTAACTTTATAGTATTATATAGTAGGTCAGATGAATTTAAAAAGGCGATCAAACGTCGTTATCATCATATTTCCATCATATATGTTCATTTGTTCAATATATGGTCTTAAAAAATATTTATAAATGTTCCTTTTGTTGAGGAATTTGGCAGAATATTAAACTAAAATAATAAAATCTATCGAGATAGATGTAAACATTCCGAAAACATTTTTTTGTATAAGCAGTCAAGCACTAATATTTTTGATTGCATTGTTTATAGACAGCCTTGTTATTAACCATTTGTATATCCGCGAAATGTACTAATACTAATTTAGTTGAGGTATAATATATTGCTTTAGCAAAGTAATTAAACCATGAACAACACTATATCCAATGCTCACAATAATAATAATATTAAAATGAACATATTACGAATATGGATGAGTAAAAAATAGTGCAAATTCTTTATTATTGCAAATACATATTTAATTATTTATAATGAAAATGTGTATTATAGATTCATTGAAAATACATATATTGTGACTGGTGTATCCGTACCTAAATTTTTCATTACTACACCTACATTCAAAATACACGTACTCAATAATCATAATTCATAATATATCAACCAAATGAAAAGTAGCAGTTTCTGTTTTTACACGTCATCGTGTATAAGACACATAATCCTTATACATGCTTTGTTTTCATTTATTTCTTATTTTTTATTTATATTAATATTATATCTGTACAATAACCCTCAACCTGAGGTGAGATCATTTGCGTACTATATTAGCCTACTCGTAGCATATATATACTCGGGTTATTCTATTAGGTTCATAAATTATAGTATGAATTGAACGAAATATTTATTATATATTACTACTTTTATTTGAAATGGTTCTAAGATTTTTGTACTTTTTATAAAATATATACCAAGGATTGATAAAATATAGCATATTTATTATTATATTTTAATCAATTGAATTAATTGGAAGATAAATATAGAAACAATTATTATATTCTTTGTTTAATTCTATGAATTGAATGCTCGCAAAAATAAAGTTCTATACTAATCAAATTGGCAACTTGTTTTCCTAAAAACGATAATATGTTAATATATAAAAAAATATAACAATTCTGAAATTAGCGTAAAACAAAAGCTTCGTTAAACGGGGAGTGCTTGCAGGGTGGGTGTAAGGTTATTTAAAAGTGAAGACCATTAGCTGTGTATCCCCAAAGGGGGGTGTCATTCCTATGTTTAGGAGGGGAGGGGTACCTTAATCTAGCCTAAAGTTAGTCCAAATCTAGCGTAAATCGAAAGTTTCGCTAAACGGGAGGAACTTGCACAGTGGAGGTGAGGTCATTTGAAAGTTTAACCCAAGTGATGTCTACCCCCAAAAGATGATGCCATTGTTATGTTTTGGGGCTGAAATATTAATTTTGGTAGAATCTATTTTGGCTGACATAAAAGTGTAATTTACTTTTTGTCAAAGCTAGATTTCAATGCCAAATCCCTCCTAAACATCGGAAGGACACCCCATTTTGAGGATAGCGATAGACAGCTAATAAGCTAAGCTCTCAAATGACCCCACCTACAGCCTGCAAGCACCCTCCGTATAACGGAGCTTTCAATTTAAGTTGATTTACGCTAATTTAAGGGTGATAAAAATATATATCATATATTGAATTTTGAATCATAATTCATAATCGTATAATGCACGATTTATGCTAGCAACAGCAATATCATATTCCGGATCCACTTTAATGGGCTATACGTTAAAACATACACCATAGCCAAAAACGAGTAAAAGTATACCAAATTTATAAAATATATAAATTTATGTATGAAAATTGCATTACATTGTTGTGTTAATATTAAATTTATATTAGAGTGTACTAAAAATTGTACTAACAATAATCCCAATTACAATAACCTTACTCGTTAAACCAGAATAACACAATTTTAATCTAGAATAAAATATGATCGAATAGGACAGAGAAAATTTTATTCTAGAATAAAGTGATAAACTTGAGTAACAAAACGTCTCACGCTATCGTTAGAATCGATTTATTGATTAGAAATAAAACGTAGAAATTGTGCGCCTTCATTCTTTTTGTTTGTGTTTTCGAAGACAATACCGCAATGCCCAGCCCAGAGCATTGTGATATTTTACTTTGTAGACTTGATTTTTAAATTCGAAATTTACAAAGTTATGTAAAATTTTCTTTTAATAATGTAAGTATATCTAGATAGATTATGGTAAAAGTAATGTATCATTCTTAAAAATTGACAATTACAATTACGAGAAAACTTAGATAACTAAATAAATTTAAATTCAAAATTTAATGATTTATGCAATTGCTGTATGTCCGTCTCGTGTAAAACTTATAATATTTACTGGTTTTTGTAAAATTGCAAACATATTGAATAATAAACACCCGATACCATAATTTAAAATATTTAATTTTATTTCAAATACATTTATATTTGGCATGAAATGTTATATTGCTCGTAAATGTTTCATAGTACATATTATATATAGTCTGTTCCATATAAATAGACCAATGGTTTTTTTTTTTTTTTTTTTGAATTTGAATTTGAATACAGCATCAGCAATGTCATTGGTTGATATTTTCCGCGATATGACTTATTACTCATGTCATATTTATTATTTAAATTATATAGTTTATGACTATAGATAGAACCATGCATAAAACCGTTGGTCTTTTTATATGGAATAGACTATATAGTAACTAAAATAAGGAAATTTTGAAAGTACACGAATAATTAAAAATTAAAAAATATATATCTTCTTAAAAAACAAGTTGCTGATGGATTGGTACTTCATTTTTCTGAAAAAATAAATAAATAAATAAAGCGGACAAAGAAACAAATGGGAAAAAAACAGGCAAATTTTTTCCAAATTTCCAAAAGTGCACGCACAAAAAAAAATGAAGTACTTAATATATAAATTGCATGGATTTCTCCTTGTTTTATGCCGTAATAAGTGGTTTGAACTAGAGCTGTTATTATCC
Source organism: Catotricha subobsoleta (assembly GCA_011634745.2). Taxonomy (NCBI): domain Eukaryota; kingdom Metazoa; phylum Arthropoda; class Insecta; order Diptera; family Cecidomyiidae; genus Catotricha; species Catotricha subobsoleta. The sequence continues at coordinate 10,343 of JAABKK020031243.1, forward strand.
GCCAAAATTGAAAACCGGATATCTGCATTCAAAATATCCGGTTTAAAATTATCCGGAAAACCGATATGTATCCGTAAATTTGAAAATCTAGAAAATGGTGCAAAACCGTCTATATCCGCAAAACCTTCAATATCGGCAAAAACGTAGATATCCGAAAAGTATAGTTTTATAATTAAAATAAAACTATTTAATCGTATTTGTATCATTTACATGTACCGCTCACCTGTCTTTTTTATCTAACCTCCAGCACAAACTAAAAATGATTAATAAAAAAAAATATTTTGTATTTGCTTTATTATCCTTAAAAACGTTATAATCCGTGAAACCGTCAAAATCCGTATCCGTATAATTTTCAAAATCCGTTAAACTGGAAAAACCGTCCAACCGGATTATTTTTTTTGATAATATCCGGATATTCGTACTTTCAAAATCCAGATAGCGAAAATCCGGTTTTTATTAACAGCTCTAGTTTGAACTACAAATAAATTTCGATTTTTCATGAGGAATATCAGAGGGACATTCGTTTGGTAAGTGATCAACTGAGACAATTGAGACAATTGAGATTAAATCTAAGCTGGATCACATCGCTTACCTGCTAGCTGAACCAACTGAGATTAGATCGAGATTTGATTCCAATGCACACTAAATGTGAAGAAACTGAAGTAGAAACTTACAAGACGAGCGTGTTGGCTCAGTTGGCAACACTTGATCACTTATCAAACGAATGTCGCTGTTTTTGATTCAAAAATCTTCAATAATTCATGTAAGAAATAAAAGAAAAAAAAAAAGAATTACATCCAAAGGATTTTGTACTTTATGTTAAAAAAGGTGCTACTGTTTGTCCTCCCAAATCGAGGTAGGGTAATTATTTTCGTACTTAAAAAAGATAATATTTTTTTCAAAATCACGAGGCAGGGTAATTCTCTGAAACTTAAAAAACATATACTATTTTCTGTTCAAAAACTTAAAAATGATACAATTATCGGCAAAATCGACATAGGGATAGGGTAATATTTAAATTCAAATGATATGAGCGTTTATAATTTACAACCGGGTAATTTTTACCTCAGAATTTTGTATATGGCTATAACTTCTGCATCACTAAACCGATTTTAACCAAGCTCTACCACATTGTAAGTAGTAAGTATTAGGACAATCTGACATAATTGGGAGAAATCAGTTAGAGGATTCAAAAGCTATGGACGGTTCAAACAAAAAAGTTAAAACGGCCATAACTTATAAACGCCTCTTACTATATCAAAAAAAAAATATCTGTGTTGTACTACTTTAGTAGTACTACAATCTGAGAAAGATTGCGGTTGTATTCGCTCAAAATTTATAAAAATTGGCCGTTCGTTTTTGAACCTCAAGGATTAAGCATTTTTCATTAATTGGGAAAACCACCTTGCAGAAGGTCAAACCACCAGGTCTATATATGTTTAAAAGATACTTCACTAAGCTTTCAAACGAGTATAACATCAACTCTTTTAATTCACTGGTTCTCAATATACTCAAAGAATTATACATCAATTGCGGATGTATTCAGACTTCATCGAATATCTGAATAAAATGAGCATAAAATTCGTGTTAATTATAATAATTATTAGAATATAAAAGCATAAACAACTTGTACCTTAAAGCGGTATAACTACAATATGAGTATAAAAATTAAATGTGGCTTACTTCATTGTTATAATAAACAATATCTTAATGATTTTAACATATGTTTAAATACATATTTCACGTGATATTTACTTCAAATAATCCAAAAAGTATTGAAATATATTCTTATACATATACCAGAAAATATATCAAATACATTATATGCCTTTAAGCATATCTCATGTGAATATATTTCCATCAGTAGCATATATCATATTACTTTACATACCACAAATATAGTATGTAATAATTTTACTAATAATTTCAAAATAAAAAAAAAAAACAAAAATCTAAAATTTCTTACAATTAATTTTCTTTTGTAAATACGGAATTGTTATTGAATATTAAAATGAAAATATTTTTATTGAAATATTTATTACCGCAGTTATGTATTACGAAATTATGCAAAATTATTGTTTTATTTTGAATCAAATATAAAATACTTTTATTCATATAATGGAATTGCTAAACCACAAACAAATAAATGCAGTAACCCAATTTACCACGCGGCTTATGTATTTTTGTTTACGTTCTACGTCTACCTCTTAATACATAGCGCGTGCATTATTCGAATAAAAGTAATAGAGAGTGGGACAGAACAGAGTAAATTGCATAAAACAAGTACTCTAGTATCGGAAAATAGGTCATTTGGTCATTGCCATAAGTAGGAGGGCCTAACGATTTACTCATATAATAATACATATTTATGCCTTACCCATTAAAAAAAACTGGGTAATATTGCGCATTTGCAAACAGTTATAGTAGTATATAAAATGAAAAAATATAAACTAGAGAGAATAAGAAAATAGGTATTTCATATCAAAACATTAAGTTATTGATGCAAAACCGTAGACATATTAAAAACCATAATAAATATATGTGTCGACGAACAAATTGTTTTACTTTTGAATCCGCCCAGTTACCGCATCTATCTGTTACCATCAACCGTAGAATAACATTATATTACCTTGTTCGCATTAAATCATAATCAAAAATAATTAATACACATATCATTATAAATTTAAAATAAAAAACCAGATTTCAGTTATAGCGAGAATAATATTCAAATAATGAGAATTAAGTAGGAAAACCGAAATAGAAATATTTTAGGCAATTAATTTAACTAACAGGTTAGATGGAGTAAAAATAAAATAGATTTACTGAGACTATAAGTTTCCAATCCAACTCCAAGTATTATTATGATAACTAAATTGAATGGGGTCTTACATGTGTGATATGGGTTTAAAATTGACAGATTAATTTATTATTTTTAAAATTTTTGAAAAAAATTCTCTAATGTGAAGCGTTTCATTTTTTTTAGCGCGACGAAGGGATGCTTCATTAAGAGGAGTTTTACTGTAATTTTATATTTCAATCGCATGTATTTTAATGATAGGAAATAAATATAAATCACAAACTGTTTTTTTTTTTTTTCAGATGACTGATAACGAAGTACGTATACTATGTGCTTATTAGAGAGATTTCGCAAATGACGTAACTGTAACCCTAAACCATAAACCATATACTTAACGTGAGATTCTCATTATTACGTTTAAGTTTACGGTTACGGTTACGTCATTTGCGAAATCTCTCCCTGAAGTTGAAAACAAATGAACTATAATTAAATTATCTTTAATACCTATTTAATTCTAAAATATTTGTATTTTTCTTAAAGATCTAGGACAAGCAGATCATAGTCGTCATCTTTAGAAATAAAAAGTTCTCTCTTATTAATAGATTTTAAAAAAAATGGAGGAAATATTTAGTAAATAAATTTTATAATTTATTAACAATATTTGCAATGGAATGGCCTAAAGATATACATTTAGGTCTTTACTGCTCTTATTATCATATGGAATATATATATATTAATATAAAATGAAAAGATGTTCATTGAAAAGTTAACCATTTTGTTTGAATTTCATATAAAATAATAACCATAATGAACCTTAGCATTTTCATCACTTTAATTATATTATACAGTTCTAATGAAGCTTTGAACTTTAATGAGAAAATATTTTAATCTTCTTTAATTCATTTTTGCATTATTATTATATGTATATCAGAGATGCGACATCATTTTGGGGTTATTTTAGTTTCTCGTGTGTTTTTTTTAAATTATCGTACTATATCAAAAAAAAAAAAAAAAAAACAAGCTGCCAATCGATTGGTATACGATTTTATTTTTGTAAGAAAAACAAAAACACGTGGTCAAAAAAAAGGGCTTTTACCGCCAAAAAAAATAGAATCCCAAGACAAAAAGACGAAATATTAAACAAGAAAGACTATTAAAATTGGATTAATATCCACTTGACAAAACCGCGGGTTTCAAAGCATGGGTTTCATGAAACCCTACTATTTATATGGGTTTCATGAAACCCATGCACTGAAACCCGAGGTTTCGTCAAGTTTAACCGAGTTGAAGTTTATCAAAAGCTCAGGTTACCCGAGATTCGTGGGTTACACGAGTTGAAGCTTACCGCCCATATAGTATAAGTATTTTCCTTATCCACCCATTAGTTCCTGAGAAAAACAAAAAAATTAAAAAATTACATTTGACCTTTGACATTTCACCATTACCTTTGACTTTTGAGGTTAAAAATAGTATAGTATAAGTTTCACATCCATCCGACTACTAGTTCCCCAGAATAGGGGGAGGGACAGATAACAAAAAAAAGAAATCTGCGTCTTTTGGTATATTGACCATCGATATCCGGCCGGTCAATCCCGAGATCCAGAAAAAAAGAGATGGCTATACTTATACGGCCAAAAAAAAAAGCGGGTAAATTTTTTCCAATTTCATAAGTGGTCAAAAAAAAAACCAAACCAAAAATCATGTATATACATGATTTTTTTTCAAATTCGGACAAACTTTTCAAATATGAAGTAAAAATTAATTAAATAACATTTGTTAAGAAAAAGGAAGGAATATTTATGTAAAAACTTCCATGTGAACTACTGTCAAAACCAAAGTAGCGGAAAATGTTACAAATGTTTTCAGAAATTGGCACCATTTTAGTTTTTCGCGTTTTGCCTGTATTAAAAAGCTTACTATTATTTTAAACCCCTATAAAATAAGATTTATATGTAATTATGAAAATTAGAGCCGAGTATAACAAAATTTGCACGTAAAAATTTGGTAAAGGGATATATACTTTTATTTTTTGTATGAACGTACCGTGACAACTAAATTTGAATTTAAAACACAACTAAGTTGCAAAATAAACCACCATTAAATTGTTTTCACTCAATTCACTGAGTGAAAACAATTTAATGGTGGTTTCTTTTCCAACTTAGTTGTGTTTTAAATTCAAAGGGATATATTATTTAGCCCCTTTAATGTGAAATGATTCCCTAAAATATTAAAATTTTAGCGGTCTATTAGCTGAAGAATTTTATTTCAAAAAGTGAAAAAAATTGTTAACAAAGGTTTCTGTTCATAAATTGGTTCAGGACATTTTCCTGACCTCCCTCCATAAAAGTCCCGAGTGATTAAGGTGGGGGAACCCCTCTTTGTGGGGGT
>JAABKK020031254.1:4716-15524 GCA_011634745.2 Catotricha subobsoleta
TTGAATTCGAATATTATTTTGGCTAAAGCCTGTCCTGCAAAGCAAAGCTGCGGCTACAGCACTGGCCTCTAATAGAAAACATAGAACTTGGACTCCTCTTACTTTCCGAATTTTCCACTATCATTATCTAGTAAACTTAAATGTTTTCGAAAAGAAGTGCTGCGAAGTCTGAAAACATCAATATTTTCATTATTTCAATATGATTTTCGATCATATTAAATGTGTTTTTCATTTATTGTGATGTATTTATATCTATCTACCTGCTGCCTATATCAAATATGAAATATCTATTCATTAAAAATGTGATCGCACATACAAAAGACAAAAAAAAATACAAACAACAACAACAACTTCACATAAACGATGACAAATTGCCCGATTTCACTGAATTCAACTAATTCGGTTCTGTTTGTTATTATTAATGTTGTTGTTTGTATGATTTGTTTGTTTCTTTTTTTTTCGAATTAAATATAATAAATATAAAGTAGTATTATAAAGAGAGTATCCGGTAGTATGATTAATAATAATAATAATAATAACAACAACAACAACAATATCATCGCATTCTAAGCTTCTAATTTTTAATTTTATATTTGCGTAACGCTCATATATTCCATACGATAACTGACTGATTATATGAAACCCCATCTACTTCAATTAATAGAAAACATTAATTTTGTTATTTATTGCGCTTATAGAAAGAAACACCATGGATATTGTAAACGAAACATAAATTTTCAAGAGCTTAAAACACTTGTGTGATATGCTATGCATGAATGCGTGTGTAAACTTAATTTAAGTAAATTCTCCTTGTAGAAGAGTATATAGATTTATATTTATATAGGTATTATATATATATGTAGACGCAAATGCTATTTACGCATTTCAAAATATAAATAAAATAAAATAAATAAATTATATTTCATTAAGCACAAAAGATTTTATGAGAATTAGGTCCTAAACAATACGCAATATAAAATAATTATGTAATACCTACACACATGAAATTGTAAACGCATTGCCGGACAAATTATATACTGTCTGTATAATAAATTAAATGGGTGGCGAGGCGATATCTCTACTTAAGATTAAACATTTACTACTTAATATATATAATTTTATAATTATGAATATGTTTGACCAAATGTCTTAGAATTTTCAGTTTTAAATAAAATTTGTTTGGTTTAGAATTTAATATACAATTTCAATTATATTTTATCCGCACTTAATAAACAAACAGATAGACAGAGAGAGGTTCAAAAATTGCAAAATTATTTTCATTGTTCATTCCACCATAACAATATTGTGGTTGGCCTTGTGCATTGTAAAAATGACTCATACATTTCAAATATAATTTATGTTTTCATACAAAATTTTGATTTGTTGTAAAAACCATTGTTTATCGACTTCCATAACATCCACAAAAGTTTAATAGCCGTCTTTATAAAAAGATTGTAATTTAAATATGATGGGATGTATCAACGAAAATTAAATTGATAATGATTCCATAACGGTATAACAAGATGCAAAGATGCGATCATGAAATTTTATATTAATTTTTTTTTGTTAAGGAAATACAGACAATAAATCTTGTCATCAAAAGTCTAGATTTTATATAGTTCTGACTATACGGAGTGTAATTTTTATTTGCATTTGATTTTTGTATTTTTTTTTTTAAACCACTTCAAAAAAGGAAACATTAATAAGTTTCTCTTTTTTATTTTTTTCACTTTTTTTTTCTGCTTTTTGCGACACTGGTGTGGTGTCTTTCAATTTTACTTAGAAATAAAGATTATAAAATTAAATAAATATTTAATATTTCGCACGTTACAAAATGTATATAGACGTTGGATAAGGTCTTCTTTTGTATAATTTATTATTTAAGCTAGTCATCGATAATTTTAAAATGCACATATATCCGTTTTTATTGTATTTAAATAAATTCAAGATTCAATAAATATTAGCTTATGAATAAATCAGTTTTGGCGATAATATATCTTGGTAAGTTAATTTTCAACTAATACAACCGCAATCTTTCTTAAAAAAAAAAAAACCTTAGAAATATAAATCAACTATAGAAGAGAAATACTTAATGAAGTCCAAACTAGATCAATGATTATATAATAAAATTCTATTCGCGCATAAAATATTGCATTGATAAAATTAAGACATAGAATAAATGAATATATTAAATATACAATTTCGCATAGAACCACCATTCCGGTTAAAATATTATGCGATATATAGGTAATAATAATGTAAAATTGTAAAAGCTATACTAGGGCTGGGAACGAGTATCCAAAAAATTTGTTAATCGAATATCAATCAATGCGAAACGAAATATTCGAATAACACGCGTATAAATTATACCGGGTGTCCCAGAATGAATAGTCCAAACTTATGGGGCGTATTCCTGGGGTCATTCTAAGTCGAAATTATTAAAAAAAAAAAAAACGAATTCGGAGTATTTTCGGAGTTACAGCCATTTAAAGTCATATTAGGACACACATTTTGAAATGCTCACAACTTCTACAAATCGTAACCAATCTCAACGTTTGTGGGCTTGTTGAAAAGGTTTTTAAATAAGCAAAATAAAATATTAAATAATTTTTTTGTGTTCAGTGCATATATTTCGAGTGATAATTGCATTCTCGAGCACTTTTGTTGCTGCATGTGCCCCATAAAATTGATTATACTAAGCGAATAGATTACATTACGTTTTGGATATTTTAAATTATTATGCGCCCTATTTAAATACACGGTTAAAAGCATATTCCATTATTCACGAATATTTACATTAACAAAATAATCTCTCAGCCCTAAGAGCTACGCCGTTTTGGTTCGTTTAAGCAAATGCGATGTGGTCAATTTTTAGTTGCTTGCAATTTAAATTAGTGCAATAAAGCTAATTCACGTTCATATACTTTTAATGTATTATAAAATCATTCAGTATCAACTACGATCACTTATATTAATGTTGAATATATGCCAGACGCCGTGATTCAATAGATACAAATATATATATATAGAGAATGGAGATAGACCCTTGCTGCAATATACCAACATGTAATTCAATCATTGAGACATAGAAAAACTTCCAATCACAGTTTTTCTGTAATACAATAAAAAAAAAATATATATATATATAAAATAAAGTAAATACAAATCAAAACAACATTTCTCTATAAAATTGAAAGTGAAAATATTTGTATATTCACCGTTCAGTTTATGATTGCGCTCACTTTTCAATCTGATTTTAATGCGGTGGTATTATAATTACTCTGCTGCATGTCTTATAAAATTAAAATTTATTTCTTTTTATGGTTTCGTTGCTTTGTCAATTATTTTTCTTTTCGTAAATCATTTTTTTTTTTTTGTTTGACGTCTTTGTTTTTGTTTTATTATTATTATTTTTTTTTTTTAAATAATTGTGTTTTGTCTGCATTTAAATTCATAATGCGCGCATGTTGAAAGTGATATTAATATGAGCATCCGTTCATTTAAGCCGACGAATGACATCACCAATGTATATCTTTTATTACCTATTTTTTTTTTCTTCTTTTTCTTTTGTCTAAATTATTTATTTTATAATTTTAAGTAGAATTTTTGTTATTTATTTATTTTATTATTTCGTATGATTTTCAGAAACAAAAACTATCACTTTTTCTTACCACGAAAACGGTGAAGGCTCTTATTTTTCGGCAATAAATTTTATTTTTAAGTATTTTAATTCTTAAAAAATTAAGGTCATTAATTTATTATTACAAAATACAAGTAAAAAAAAAAAAATAAAAAAATATTAAAAAAAAAAACTAACAAGGACTGCGCGACTCAACTGTGCTATTAATTGATTAATTAATTTAATGTTGGCATTTCTAATAAAACATTTAAAATTAGAATAATATATTATACTTATTATAACTTTAATTTAATTTCGTAACTTGAATAACGAGTAATAATTGGTTTATTTTAACATATAAATGTGTCACATAAAAAAAAGATTTTTTTCTTTAAAGATCCGACAGGCAATTAATTGCATTAGACTTTTGTAAGTGGATAAATAATTAATGATATAAATATTCATAAAAGAAAGAAAAATTTAATTATGATTTATGTCTTTGTCTTTGTATATACTTTTATATCGGATATTCTTATTTGATCGTCTTGTAAAACCAAAATACCGCCTAAAATATAAAATTGATCGCCTGGACAATTTTGCTCTTTCTCAAAGGCTATTTAAAAAAGGCTAGGTAAATAAAGAAAAAAATCCAATTAACCGATTGAAAATATGATTTAAATGGAAATTTTGCTTTTTCAGGCGATCATTTTCTGTATTTTCAGGTGATCAATTTGTGTTTTTGGGGCGGTATTTCGGTTTTACAGGCGATCATTTAAATGTGTGCCCTTTTATATCTTTATCTAGGTGTATATAAGAATTTTAACTGCAATAAAATGTATGCGCAGTCTTATTAAAGAAAACACAAACAAAAACGCTTCTATATTGTTATAAAATGTTGTTTTCGTTTAATTCTCAAACGAGATGCAATAGTTCTATTTATGATATGAAAATAATTTCTTTATTTAACTATACGTAAGTCTAAGTATATTATAAAATCAATTGGATTTTATTTGAAGAATATTTCTAAGTACGTCGCTAGATATAATAAACCATATATGGCAAAAGAGATCATGATTTTCAATGGCCGGTGTGTTGTGTATAGTTATCGTCATTAAAAGTAATGAATGGAACTAATTTGAGGAAAGAAATTCATCAAAAATGAGCCTATTACCTCTAAGACACACCACGTAGTAATTTGGAGGAATTAAAAATACATACTTATATTGAGAGTAATATTACGCTTCGTTCACTCTTTCTTTTCAAACATTATCAATAAGAATTCAAATCAAACAAAGTATACATACTCGTATATATGTAATACCTATGCTTACTTTTGAATAAACGGCATCAATAAAAAATTGAAATAATTTTTTTTTTGTTTTGAAATATCCAGTCTTTTTTTTTTCGTTTATTTGTTTTTGTTATTTTATTGTAAATAATGCAAAAACTGGTTCGCAATTTTTCCACTTCATTATCGACACAGTGACTGGTCATAATTTCAAGTCAAGCGCATTCTCGTTTGGATTAAAATATTAAATCCATACCATCAATCGCGAGCAAATTTATAAAAGACAAAAAAAGCAAAATGACAAAAAGTGGGTCAATACCTATTACTATCCATTTTTGTTGTATGTCCACCAGTTATTTCGCTTACCGTTTTCTATATAAGAAAAAAAACAAACATTTATTGCGATTATGTCAACACACCAACATTTTATATTAATGATATATGATTTGGGTACGCAATTGTAAATGTTTATAATTTAATTGAAAAGAAATAAATTGAAAAAAAAAACAAACATTAATTCAAATTATGCTCACTATAACGGTATAACCACCTACAATAAACCTTCGCTACATCATACCAACAAATTGATTATTATTATTTTAGAATATTATTTCGTATTTATACCTAAGAAAATTTGCCTTTAAATTTAAAAGTATTATACAGCAATATATGTTTAAGCGATTTATAAACTTTTATGCTGTAGGCATTTAATTTTTCAATAGATTTATTCTGATTTGGAAAATGCAATTAAAAATTGTTAAACTATTATTTTCAATTATCTAAGAAACAACTACAGTAATTAACACAAGCATGTGACACAGTTTATAACAATAGAATACTAATAAAGATGTTTAATTTTACACAGCATTAACAAAACGGACCATTTATTCATTTATTGCGTAATATGCAATATTTGAATAAACATCGAAAATATATATATATATATATATATTCGGGTGGTCCAAGAAAATTAAAAAGTTGAATACACCAGGCTAATTTTGAAGATTTTTAGAAGCTGAGTTTATTTCACTATACTACATAGTTATTGTCAAATCATTATATTTTTCGATTTTGCACTTTGACAATATGGTTTCTGAAACCGTTCTTGGAACTATTTTAGAAGCCTTTTTTAAAAATATTTCTGAAATCATTTCTAAAAGCCATATTCGGACTGAATTCATCCCAAATATTTTGAAACCATTTAAACTTAGTCCAGAAATGACTTTTAGAATTTTTTTTTAAAAAAGGTTTCTAAAATGTTTTCATTAACGGTTTCAGAAACCGTTACTGAAACCTTTTCGGAAACCGTTTCAGAAACCGTTTCGAAACCATATTTTCAAAGTGAAAAATCGAAAAATATAATGATTTGACAATAACTATGTAGTAGTGAAATAAACTAGCTTCTAAGAATCTTCAAAATTAGCTGGTGTATTCAACTTTTCAATTTTCTTGGACCACCCTAATATATTATATATAATATATAAAATTAAAAATATTAAAGTCGGCATAATGTAATTTTGATAATACGGCTTTATTATTTCACTTCCCCAATTGCAAGTCGGTTAAAAAATACGCCAGTGACAATCTGGCCCCTCCATAATCTGTTCAATTCAAACAGTAAAATAAGTTTAAATGATTTTTTAAAAAAATCATACATTTAATTTAATATGAAATTGACACATATTTCATTGTTTGAGTAAATGATCCGAGTGTTCGATGAATGATTCCATAGTGTTCAAAAAAACAAACTATTCAGTATATGGTGGACGTTCTAAAAATTTGAATTTTGCTAGGTTCAAAAGCATTTTCCGGTGTGAATGGACCGAAAAAGTCAATTTTTATATTGTGGTTCGAATTTACACTCAAAGTCAAAAGTTCTATTGGCTCGATGTTAATAAATTCGAACCAAAAAATAGTCTTTTTTTTTAGGTCCACTAACACCTGAAAACGGTTTTGGGGGTAATAAAATCAAAAATTTTGGGTAACGAACCCTAATGGCCATTGTTGAGTAAAATCTCAATCTGATATATGAATGATCTAAATATATAGATCAGATCGCGATGCATTTTGATAATAAATTGATTTTTTCAAATAAGTTTCAATAAATATTGTTTAAATAAATTAAAATATTAACATTTTATATCAAAGAGCACAAAAATATGATTTTAATATGAACACATCTATGGGGAGGGTGAATAACTCCCCACGGAATAACTCCCCAAACTTGAATAACTTCTAAAGTAAGGGTCGTACAGATAAAACACCCATTACCGGCCCCTACTTATTTTTGGAGACGCATCCAATGGTGCCCTATTTATCCCCCTCCGACACCCCCACAATATTTTTTAGTGTAACAGTTTGAGAAAGGCAACATTTACAATAGAGAGGGGTTAAGGGGTGATCCTAGCGGGGTAAGTGGGGTATCATTGGATGCGTCTCCGAAAATAAGTAGGGGTCGGTAATGCGTGTTTTATCTGTACGACCCTTAGTTTAGAAGTTATTCAAGTTTGGGGAGTTATTCCGTGGGGAGTTATTCGCCGCACCCCACATCTATGAATTAAAAATGATCTGCAGATCGATATCTCGATAAAGTTTAGCTGATCTGTTCTAAGATAAGATCATTTTTATTGCAAATTGTCTGAGGAAAATATGCAAATAATGGCAAAAAAAAAAATCTGTACCCACCACTGAGTATCATTTTTAACAAATGTAGCCAATTAGGTATTTCTTTTCTTCTTTTTTTTTTTACTGAACAAAAAAAACAAAAGGATTTTCTATCAAATATAAATAATCTTAAATTCTTTTTATCATAAAATTGTTTAAAAATCAAAAAGAAAACATAAATAATTGCTTATGATATTTATTTTCGATTGATTTCAGATTTTCCTGGTATGTGTTTTGCGTCAACACGTTGTGCAACAGTTGAACCCGGTAAAACATGGGAATTGACACCATTCTGTGGACGCTCTACTTGTGTTTTAGCTAAAGAACATCCAAATAGGTAATTGTGAATTAAATAGAAGAAAAAATATTAATAAATAATTTAATAATCGTAATATTTTCCATTGCAACACAAAAATTATAGGCTACATGAATTGGTTGAAGATTGTGGACCACTTCCAATTGCAAATAATCGCTGTAAATTAGATACAGATAAAACTAATAAGACAGCACCATTCCCATTCTGTTGTCCGAAATTTACATGCGAACCAGGTGTAAAACTAGAATATCCAGAAATTAAAACTGATGCCGCACAAAGCGCTGAAAAGAAGGATTAGGTAATTGCTATATGTTCAATTAAAACATTTCTTGAAAATTCACTAAAATATATGAAAATAATCTATATTAAAAAAAAAAAAAAAATGTAATAAAAAGTTTCAGAGAAAAATTGCATGCCTACAAAAAAGAAAAAAAAACTAAATAAAAATAATGTTAAAATTGATGGATGGATAAGTTATAAAAGGTGAAAATAGTATCAATAAGAAGTAACATTAACAGAAATACATTACCGAAAAACAGTAAATGAAGCAATATTAAGCAATAATTCAGTGCCGTTTTATAATCAAGCGTAATTAACTGATATATGATATAAAAATTGCAACTATTTTTTACAATTTAATATTCTTTTATAAATGCGTCGACAGTATATACAAATTTTTATATTTATAATGATATTTAGATATTATAATATTTTAATATATATTAACTTGATGACAAAATAAAAAAATAAATAAATAAATAAAGAAAAATCACAAAAATTTTATAATATTATTTATTTATTTCATATATATGTTTGTATGGTGAGAGTAATTCATTACATGTCTTTTTAAAAAAGATATTACCTAAAAATATTTTAATAATGAGGTAAGCAACAATTGGTTATTTATAGCTAAAGGCATTCGATACCCAGTAAGCAAAATATGTCATGGTTCTGTTTCGAGATATTGAGAGATATATATCAAAATTATCCGCATTTGTATCTTAGCCATATCTTAGGGAACGTTCACAACGTTCTTTCAACATACTAATAATCATGGGTAATATATACTTCGTATAGAAAAGCTGTGGCGACGCTGTTTCATACAAATTTTATGTGCACATTGAAATTTGCTCATGGCAGTAACTGCTCAATGATTTATGTCAACTTTCATATAAACAAAAAGAAGAGAGATATAATGAGCAATTACTGCCATGAGCAAATTAAAATGTATTTCAACTTTTTCATTGTATACACTAACAGCGCCACCACAGCCGTTCTATATGAAGTATATATTACCTATGCTAATAATAGGCAATTTTTATTTACTTCACAGCAAAATGGTTGCTCTTTTTAACTAAAGAGAATCTTATCAGTGGGCGTGAGTAAACTAAACGAAGACTCTTCACTTTAACTGCCGAAGGGTTTTAGCTTGTGCAGTTGTTTTGAAGCTCTTCAGAGGAAATGACAATTCTATAGAAGACTCTTCAGTTCCTCGGGTAAATAGAAAGCGCATAATGTAACGGTACTATAGTAAAGTTGTAAGCACAGCTTCAGAGTATATGTATTTCGTTTTCGAATATTTAGAATTATATAAATACAATAGATGGCAAGTCAAAATTTCTTTCTGTAGTGTTTAAAGTATGAAAGAAAATGGAACAAAAAAACAAATAAATAAATGGACGTCGCAAGTTATTTAATATACCCCCCCCCCCAGCTATAAATTATGGCACTTGGTCACGTTTTAATTGTCAACCCCGTCCCCCCCACTAGCGTGACGTCGTTTGTGAACGTTCCCTTTAGTAAAGATAGTTGAAAGATAGAAGTCTCTACCAGAGCCGTGTTTAGGTCAGAGTTCGAAGTTTTCCAGAAACGCAAAGTTTTGGAAAAGTTTCCATGGAAACGTTTCAATGGAAACGTTTCAATGGAAACGTTTCCATGAAAAGTTGAAAAGACGTAGATTATTTTGGAAAGATTGCAGTTTATGTTTGAAGTTTTTGTGTTATTTTATTGTTCATAATCTAGATGTCCTAAAATGGTTTAAAGTCTATATTTTGTAAGGTTTTAATAAAAAATAAACAACTAGAAATTATAATGACCACACAAACTTTTTAGTAAACGCGAAGTCAACTGCCATCTATCATTTTAATAGAAAGACACACAAATATGTAAATAAAATGAACAGAATAAATACTATTCTTGCAAAAAATTGGGATTTTAGATTTGTACGATTTAAAAATTTAAATGTGATGGTTGATATAACGGTAATGCAGCGCCTAATATAATAAAAAAAAAAAAAAACAAGAAGAAACTTTACATTTGGAAAAGTTGGTGAAACTATATATGGAAAAGTTTTCCGTTTCCGTTGCGAAATGGAAAAGTTTTCCATGAAACGTTTCCACACTTCGTTCTCTGGTTTAGGAACTTTTAGCGCCTCTGGCTTATGATAAATTAAAAAATGTTGAATATTCATTATTCTGAAATGTGTTTAAATTCCAATTATTTAATAAATATTTATTTGTGGAATTTGGTAAAAATCGTAGTAAATCTGATGGACTGCCGCTAATTTATTTATACTGAATAACATACGGACGGGTGTTAGTTTAATAATTTATTTGCATCTGATGGTATTGATGTATAGTTACGGTGACCATCCGTCCCGAAAAAACGGATCCTATTGTTAGGTCTTTGTCCCGGTGTCTTCCAAATTGGTGCTTTGTCCCGAATTTTTTCGATTATATTATTTTTCATTTTTTTTTAACTAAATCTAAATCTAATTTTCTTTTGTTCTTCTATCAATTTTTCATTTTTATATTTAGTTATACTGACGAATCTGAGCTCGTAAACAATCCACGCAAATTCTGGGATTATGTTAATTTGAAACGTAAAACAAATGGCTATCCCTCAACCATGTCCTTTAATGA
>JAABKK020031265.1:0-15523 GCA_011634745.2 Catotricha subobsoleta
TTCCTATTTTTAGGTCTTTGTCCCGGTGTCCCGCAAATTGGAGCTTTGTCCCGACTTTTTTCAATTTTATTATTTTTAATTTATTTTTTTTACGTAATTGATATCTAAAAATCTAAAATATTTTTTTTTTGTTTTTCTATCAATTTTGTTGCATCGAAAGGATTTTTTGAGTTGATCAGTTTTAAAAAAAATTTATTGCGTATCGTAATCTTACTGATGACCAAATTAAAAGCTAGATTGACTCAGAAGCCTTGAATTTTAAAGGTAAAATTCACACTGATGAACGTTGGGTAAAAATTTTTACTTACTTCAAGATTAATAATAATGGAGTTTTTATTTTGTTTGCCTGGTACTTCCGTATCCGTAGAGAGAATAAATATTCCCATTAATGAATAATTTATGGACTGCAGAGAAATCACAATTGTCGATACCAGTTCTACGAGCAATTACGAAAAACAATTATGATATGACGTGTCTTGAATTTTATAAATATTTACAAAGATTTCATGATTTACTAAAACAAATTCCTTTTGAGCAAAAATAAAAATCATAAATTTGATTTAAATTTTTTTTAAATACTATATGCTTTTAGTACATTTTTTAATTCAAGACCATTTCTTATATAAGTAATTTCATTATTTTTTTTATCCGTAATTTACTTTGAATTGAAGTAGCTTCTAATTTTAAAGTTTTTTTTTTAGTTTTTCAAGAAACCTTAACAAAAATATTTTTTCTATGATTAAAATATTAAATTAAGTTTAATTGAAATCAGTTTTAAAAGGTTTTTTTTTATTTAATTTTCTTTCAAAAACGTTTAAAATCTGAAACATGAAATTGTCCCGAATTTTACTGGGGCTCGACCCGAATTCGTAAAATAATACATGGTCACCCTATTCATGATGTATGTATGTTGATCTATGTGTATACTGTGCAATTTTATAAAAACAAAAATAATTAATCTCATTAAAAATATTATCACCTTGTCATATGGGAATCAACTTAAAGCCAGAGAAATAATTTAAAAAAAAAAACTAATATCAGACATGGTACAATAAAATACAATTCAGATAGACATGCAATTAGAAAGAAAGTGAACGTTTAATTAATTAAGCGATTTAGACATATATTTATACATAGTTGTTACTTTTTATTGAAACAAATGGATATGTTTTAGAAAAACAATAGAAAAAAAGAAAAAACTTTGTGTCAGCATTTATGTAAGCATTTCTAATTAAAAGTGTTATACGTATTTTTTTAATTCTTTTATGTACTCAAACTATATGTGTCTTAAAAAAAGAAAAAATATTTTCTATTTGTTTTCATGGCTTTATATTGTATTTACGCAAATTATTTTCTTTGAACTAATGTTTTTTTTCTCTGCAGTTAACATTTCGGTCGTTTTGTCTTTTTTAAGTTAAGTCCGACTCCGAACTAATGTTCAAAATTTCTGAAGTTATGTCTTTGTTTCAGTACTCTAGCTATCTGCTCTAGCTTTATGTCAGCAATTCCTATTATAAATCATATAAAATTTGTGTTCATACAGATATTATGCTTCTGTGTAACATACTACATCAAAAATAAAATAAAAATAGCTTGTTAATCATTTTAAAAGCTTTTGCAAACATTAAAAGTAAAAAGAAAACACAAACAAACAAACAAACATTTTAGTTAGTAGATTTTAACCTTCAGCTTTTGTTGGTAGTTATTCATTTATATTCATTCATTATTTATAAATTACACAAAGTAAATAAATAAAATAAATAAATACTATTAAAAATTGATTATTGGTTTAAACCAGTTCTCTGTTTAAGCAGTTTTTGATCGTATAACTAACATAACATAACATAAATAAACTATGCACCCCTTTTTTAGTTTGTATTTATTTTATTCTATTCAATATATAATAACGAAAAACAAGTGCCCATTTATCATAAGGGCTTGCACATTTGAATGTAACACAATACACATACATATAATAATATGACATTAAAAGAATACGTGTACCTACCAGTTGTATTGGTATTGGAATAGGGTATAGCTTACATAGAATACACCACCCTTCAACCATTCAATTCTATATAAATAAATATTATAAATGAGATGATCTGTAGTAATAATAAAATATTTATTTTCATAAATATACTACACATTCATTACACATGCCTTATTTGTTATCTAAACCAACATAAAAATACTCTTCAAAACTAACGAACCTGCACAATATTTTTCGTCTATTTTTTTTTTTTTTTTTCGGAAATCCCATTGTTTGTAAATTGTATATGCATTATATGATATATCTCTTAATTTTTGTTTAGTGCGAATGCATTTTATGCACATGTTACCGTAATAATGGTTCAATAGTCACCAAAGTACTAACTAGAAAAAGAAACGATATATAATTGGAAACAAATCCTATATAAAATATCAGCATATGATATGGGGAACAAAATAAGTTTATATGGTTTTTACTCATCTAATATTGTGTATAAAAATTATTATCGAATTCAACATATCTATCTATACAAACATATTTGAATTATAAAATTTAAAATAGTTCTGTTTTTTTTTTTTTTTTTTCCAGTTATTTATATAAAAAGAAAATATGCATACAACGCAAAAATCTACCTACGAAAACTGTAAATCGGACTTTCCCTAAAAGTTTCCAAACCACAATCACCATCATGATCGTTCCATATCCACATATTTATATTTGTATAGAAGTTAAAACTATTTGATGGATTTACGATTCCCATGACAATGGTTATATAGACGTAGATAGCTTTCAATGTTCATGTATATATATAGGTAGATAAACATACACATATAATAGGATTATAAACATGACCTCAAATTACTCATTTTGACCATGATGACCATTAATGATATAAATTTTCCTGTGGACATCATATGTAGGTTTTTGTGCCATCATTTTTATATCATTTTTAACACAAACACACTGATACAAGAATAAAAATGTTTAATTTTAAAATAATATAGATATTATTCTTAAGATTAAATAATGTAAAAGCATTATTAAAATAAGTTTGGTTTTAACAGCTTTCCATTAGAACCAAAAGAAATATTATACACGTGGCTATTTGGTCAGTAATAAAAGAAAAAAAGATTTTATTCTAAAATTTTCATTTGAATGCGAAAATTTTTAATAACAAAAAAGAATAATGTGTACAAAGGAGATTATATGATTGTGAGAACAAAATAATATAATTTTGAGCTTTAACGTTTTTAATGAGCATCATTCCTAAATTGAAAAATAAATAATAATGTTTGAACAATTTTGCATAGTAAATATTAAAAATAAATTAATATTAATTTAGTTAACAGCGGAAGATCGTTAATAGATATGTACATAAAAAATTACGGTGAAATAAGGTTTATTTATTTTCTAACTTTCTACAAACGAAACAGATGTAATTCTACCTTAGGATCTAAAACAAAAATATTAAAATTTCCTGCCGGGATTGTTTTAAATCAGTTTTTAGTCTCTCCTGAAAAATTCATTCACGTGTGTTTGCCGCTAAACCGACGATATATAATACATATTAGGCCAACTAAATGCTAACAATATAACGAAGAAGTTATATTTATTAATTGTTTTAAATCTTTAAATTGTTTACTTAAATATACATTTTATAATAAATATGATTATAGGTTCTATTAAATTGAAATGATATAATAATACCTCAAACCAGTACCATATAAAACCAACAATGTATGAATTGCGCACAAAGAAAATATACACGTAATGTTACATGTGGTAGGTTAATGTTAGTTACATAATAACGTATTATTATATTATTCTTATTATTATAGCTAAAGCTACCAGATAGATTATTTTATCATTACTTACATCAAAATATTGTATCAAAATTCTTCTATCGGTTATACAAACAATACATAAAAATACTAAAAACATTTATCAGGATTAGGCCACAGTGAGGGGTTGTATTCGAATATATATGATATGACGTGCATTGAAAATCTAAATACTTTTGAGAAGATTAAGATTGTAATACCACGATAATGGATTTTATATTACAAGAGAAAATATGCTGTTTTAGTAAATAGAAGACGCATGTATCGCGTATAAATGATTTCTGATTTACCAATACCATAAGTGCAATACGAAAATAGTAAATAAATATTATAACTGTGTTTTTATGTGGGAAAAAATAATATCTGAATTCAGAAAAAAAAAAAAATCTTTTTCTTTAGAATAATGACTCATTTTTCTCTAAATTATTAATTCACGATTTCCAACACCATCATGTATAAAGCTGTGTTCATCTAGTGGATAAACACTAATAAATACAATTTGACGTGGTAAAGCTACATGATTTAAAATTTCACACTAGATTAAGGATGATTTAATATTTTGTGGTTAGAAGGTTAAAATGTGAAAATGTTATTCATTTGCATTTTATGTTTTTGGTGATGTAAAACTTCCGGATTACAGTTTGCAAATTTTTTTCGTTCGATTTAGTCTTTAAGAACCATGCGTCAAACAAAGTTTCAGATTATCAATAATAATTCCTGCCTTGAAATTAATAAATATATTAGTGCTTCTGCTGTTGATGATAAGTATTTTGGCGTTTCTTTGATAATGAAAATTTTATGGATTAGTTTCTGTCTTAGCTAACATGAATAGTTTCATTGCTTTTTTTTCTATTTCACAAAAATTTAATTTTTAATAAGCGTTAGCAAACCGATTTTAAATGCATTTTAACTGAATTTGTTTCAATAGTCTATAAAATAGACTGTATTTCAACTACGTACGGAAAGTCAATTGGGTCATTTTGAACCACTTTAGATCATAAGTAAATCATATCGCGAGGCACCTGATGTACTATTTTATATTTCGCTAAACTACATGTAATTTCAATCAGGCAATTAAGCTAAAATTCACATTTATTATTGTGAAAACCGTATAACATTTCATCTTATTACTTTATCATTGTTTTTGTTGTTATATAATATATAAGCAGTGGGTAGTGGACATAGCAAGTAGGTCCATGTTTCATGTATATATTTGTACCTCAGCTAGGTAACATATTATACTGAATAATGCAATGCTCACAATATATTATATGAACGAACATTACATAAATAAATTCCCAAATGATTTCTTTGCTTCGAATTTTGTAGAACAAAGGATTGCAGTCTATTTATTCACTATAGCGTTACACAACAATTCGGTTAGAATTATGATTAGATAAATTATGTACATGCAAAATTACGCACTGTATCCGCATACATATAATCAAAATATAAATTCATACACAGAATATAATATGATTAAGTATAATTGCAGATTTCTTTACAGCGCATATTTAACAAAATTCTTTAATTTATAATGTTGGTGCCTAATTCTTTGTATTGTTTGCTTGCATCATAATGTTCCATCAATAAATAGAAGCAAAAAAAAAAAAAAAGCAACATATGTAGTGAAGAGTTTTTAAACAAGTTAAACATAAATATTATCCATTCCAGACAAACAAGAAAACTCATCCATCAATATGACATCGTTTCAATAATGATCATCGCAACCTGCACCCTCTTAATTTATTATGAATATGTTATAATCGTATAGAGAAACCATTTAGAAAACAATATATCGCATTCGGATCCCTCTCCACCCATTCCAATAATAATTCAGATTTCAAAATGTTTTTAACCAACAAAACACTTAGCGCTAACGAACTTGAACCATGTCCATTGTGTTGTTGCACACTTGTATACAAGTAGAGTAGATTATATGCTGAATTTTGGTATTGCATTTAACATAACACATGTTCAATGTTTTGTAATTTTGCATTTTAAAATAATAAATTTATACGAAATTTTGTTCGAATTGTTGTATTTATAATTGAATTGCATATAATAATAGGTGAAATAATAATAATAATTATTATTGTTTTGTTGTGGTATAAATGCGGTTGAATGCCATATTGACTAGAAATCTATCGTATTAGGTACCAAATATTTATGAGTCGTCGAATAGCTAGGTGAAAGGAAAGATAGACATCAACGAGGGTTTTCTTTCATATTCTAATTTTACAGAATCATATTGAACGCAATAAAAGCTATTGTATTCATCGAATTGTAATAGGATAACGATAAGCTTTTATGGATTCTGTATATAAACAAACAGGAAAATGCAATTACTATTTACAGTATTGAATTGACGTAAATTTTAGATACATATATATGTTTTATCACAATATGTACCTGAGTATATGGAAAATACGTATTTACAATATTGCATTGTAAGTTTTTAGATAAATATGTATTTCAAAATAAAAATAAAAAAAAAAGAAATGAGAAGGAATAAATACATAAATTTGCGAAAAATACACATATTTTTTAAATTTATTGCTTTTAAGCATTGTTTACTTGATATAACTACTATGTAAAAAAAAAACTCTTATTTTTAAGATAGTTGTACGATAAAGAGAACTAGAAAGAAACAAAATTTATTAATTTGGAAGAGAAAATTAAAAAAAAAAAAAAATACATACTTGTAAGTACATACATATTATTGGCTATATCCTTTATTCTCCGCCTCTGGCTCTGATGTGCCTCTAAACTAAATGTCCATACTTTTTATAGGACTCAACTAGATATTCCATTATCAAAATGCAAGGATTGCTAAATTTGTGTAACGATTATTGCAGTTCGATTGGTACGGTGTGGTTCAATAGTATTCTTAAAGTTCATGTCGAAGTGGAATATTATAATAACTCTCTTGAGTAATATTATTTTGAACATCATGAGGTGAAAACTATAATATGTAGCTGTGAACGTGTAAAATTACCTATTAAGATTTTATATTATTTTTGTGGTGCTATTGTATAAAATCAGGTAACAATAGTATAAATTGATATAATATTATATCTATATGTATTATAATAGTATATAGAATTTTAGTTTTATTAATTATATTGCATTAACCAAATTTTTTAATATTTTTGTTTTATGATTGAAAAAAAAAAGCCAGTTTTAGTCAGACGTAAGAAGTGGTAAAACATATAACCTAAATATTGGAAATAATTAAAATTCAATGATTTTTGAAGTGTGCTAAATGAAATGAAATAAAATAAAATTAAATTAAATGAAATTATTATTATTATTATTATTATTATTATTATTATATATTTTTATTAATAGATTATTCCTATTACAAATATTTAGTAATATATGCTGAAGTGCTGGGTTAATTTGACCTAATTAAATCTATTATAAAACGTGAATAATAACTGATACAATAAGGGCCATTTCTTTAATCATGATTTAAGCTAAGTTTAAAACTTAATGAAATTTAACTTAACACTTCGCATATATTTAAAAAAAAAAAGTAAACTGAGCTTAAACCACCAAAATTGGGCGTTTAAACTCAGTTTAAAGTTAAACCATGATTGAAAAAATGGCCCTCAGTAATTCAAATATAAATAAAAAATATAAAATATATATAAAACAATTAGGATGTCTTTTAAATACTTCACGCGAAGTAATAGTCTTACTGCTGCTCGGAAGACCATTCCAGAAATCAACGGCAAATTAAGCAATTAAAATTTTATCATCACACGTTCTTACAATGTTCTTTTTTATTAATA
The DNA here is from genome assembly GCA_011634745.2 of Catotricha subobsoleta. Taxonomy (NCBI): domain Eukaryota; kingdom Metazoa; phylum Arthropoda; class Insecta; order Diptera; family Cecidomyiidae; genus Catotricha; species Catotricha subobsoleta. Next base: position 7,632 of record JAABKK020031265.1, read on the forward strand.
GTTCTGAACTTCTGGTACGATCATTCTGATTCAAGACCAAAAATCCGTTTAAACATTCAGGTCCACCATTACGAGGATATGATTATGTAAGAATTACGATATGATGAAATAAAATTTAGCACTACCCCAACAGGTAGGTCTGGTAGAAAGATTATTGCTTTAATACCTTTTTTTATATAAATAATTGAATAAGACGCCAACTATTTGCTTTCTAATACAACGCTTGTAAAAAAAGCTGAATTCTTAAATGCAAATCTATGCTACATATTTTTATAATACTTAGTTTATATGAACAATTCGTAAAAATTTTGAAACTATATGTCAAAAGATTTTCATTTTGACCAACACCTATATAAAAAAAAATCTCTCATGATGCATAATTTTCATTGAGAAAAAAAAAATCTTTACCATCTTATTCTAAATGTCTAAAGTTAGTTTACTATTCTCGAAATAATTAAAAAAATTATATATATATTAAGGGTTATCTAAATTCCTTAATAAATTTTGAGTAATTGCGCTAACTTTACACAATAATTATCATATATTTTTACACTAATCATTACGCCGTTCAAATTATCAGTATTATTGGTATTGCTTGGTATTGCTATTGAATTTTTGGTAGATAACTTCTAGTTTGATTTGAAAAGTTTTCTATGACAAATCCCCATTTTTTTTTCAAGACGCAATTTTTCTTCATACATTGTTCCCCCCTAAAATACCCCAAAAAAAAGTTTTAGTATAAATAATTGATTTATACATTTTTTGGGGGTATTTTAGGGGGAAAGAATGTATGAATAAAAGTTGAGTTTTGAAAAATAAATGTGGGTTTGTTATAGAAAACTTTTCAATTTGACCTTGCGTTTAGAAGATATCTACCAAAAATGCAATAGTATTACCAATACCAATATTGATAATTTGAATGAGGCACATATCTACTTTTCCAATGAGATTAACGCCATAAAATACGTTACTTAAGAGTTTAAGACACAAATACTTATTATTATATGTTGAATAGTTTTCAAAAAACAAATTCTTTTATAGTTATTGTTATTTTGTTATGTTTATTTATACTGTCACTGGGCGGAGTTACTGTTACAACTAATACAGTTATACACCCCTAAGTATGAATAGATTTTCTCTTCTCAATTTATATACCATAAGTGATGAGAAAAATCAGAAAATATGTGTTTGTGCGCCAAATAGAGAGAAATTCTCTGTGTCAGTGTTACTGAAAGTGGAGCAATCGGCTCTGACTAAACATTTCTTATACATCATCATCAGAAATGTGTTTCTTCATATTTTGTTTCTTTTAATAATCAGCAAGTTTCAAGTTGTATCTAGTGAAAGTGACAGTGACGAAAATACATTTGACCAAGAATCATACTTACTTTCTGTTCATATAAAATGAAATCGAAAATATGTTACGAACGAAGTCTTTGTGTCTGAATGAGTGAACAAAATTTGAAATTTCAGCACATAAATGTGATAATGTATATAGTATATATAAAAAATAAATAGAATTTGAAATGTCATATCACCTTTATATCAGCAGTTTTCCAATTTGATGCTTTATTTTGTAATAATTAAGTGAAGTACGTTCATACGATGAACCAAAATGAAACATTTTTGTATGAATTGGCCAGATTGATCGATATTAGACAGAATAATAGAATAATTTTTGATCTGTTGTTAACACATTTACATGATAATATTATCTTTCGTTGTACATTTTTCGCTCATCAACAGGCTTTTCGTATGCGTAATATAATTCAAACTTTATTTCGCAGAAAGTAGACATATTTTCGGTAATTATTAGCATTTGATGTAAATATTTTTTTTTTATATTTGAAAAACTCTTATTAATTTAATATAGGGCTATATGTTGAAAAAAGTTTTTAAAAAAAAGGCACTATTTTATGAGGTTTTTAGTACAGAAATTTAGAAATCATAAACATTCGGTAAACAATATGCAAATATTTGAACATACCAACCAGCTATAAAACCACCATAAACTTATATTCAAAAATTTTTACATTTTACCTCTAAAACCGCTTTACAACAAAAATATAAATATATATGAATAAGACAATTTGTATAATACATTCAAATGTTAAGTTCGTACGGTTAGTTATATATGTGACTGCTGTAAAAGAGTTTATTTCTCCATATAAATTAAGATTTTGCATATAATAATAATTTGCATATCATGTCATACGATTGCCGGTAGGTATGCGACGTATTATATATGCTTTACACCCTTACACAAATTTCCATAAACATATATGTTGTCTTGTGTACATTGAATCAGATAATACTACTTGAATATATATATTTATATATTATTGTGTACTACAGGTATCTAACTGAGATAATATATTTCCTTAACTGATATAAACTGATATAGGACTATAAAGTAAGTAGCTGAACAGATTACAAACATTCCGACTTGACAATTTATTTTATCCTCACCTTAAGTATTTTTTTTTATAGGTACACAATATATATGAGTAACGTTAAAAAAAAATAAGTAAAAAAAAATGATTGAAATTAATTAACATCCATCATTAGAAAATTTATGCAAATCGCAAAATTCATTAAAAGTTGAAATAGAAAATTAAAATTAATTTATCTATTTAATATTTTTAAGAGCAAATTTATATGTCCGACCGTCCAATATACTTATAAAGAAATATTGACAAAAATTACAAGAAATATCTAATTACTAATTTATAATTGAAAATATTTGTACAAAATTGGATTAATAATTAGTATCTAATTACTGTACTATTATTGTGTACTACCCACTAATTTTTGAGAAAAGTAAACAAAAATGTGACTTTTGACCTTTTCAAGAAAGTGAATAAAAATCTAATAGTAATTAAATAAAAATTGCAAATAAATCCTTAAAAATCTAGAATTTAAAATAAAAAGAAAAATGTGATCAAAATGAAATGAGACGAAATAAAAATAAATTGAAATGTTAATGTATTATTTGAAAATTGAACACATCGATATTAATAATAAATAAGTACAGTGACAATCGAGAAATCGAAATCGCGAAAATTGGAATAACTATAGGAAAATCGAATCAAAATATTTCGAATTTCCATGAGTAGATAATCTAAATTTCCAAAAGTAGTTTGCACCAATCTTCTTGACGATAGGTAACGTGTAACGATTTGGAACTCCTATTACTTATAAACATATATAAAATACTAAAAAGGAAAAAAAAAATTGGCTCCCAAGACAAAAAACACGTCAGTATTTATATTTGTGTCAAAAAAAATCTGCGTCTTTTTGGTATAACAACCATCAAAATGCGGTCAGCCAATCCTGCGATTCAGAAAAAAAATGGACAAAAAAAAAATTGTTTATCCAATACTTACTTACTTGAATTTTTTTAAATAAAAAAAGTAAGTAAAAGTGATAAAAAAAAACAAGCTGCTAAACTTCATTTTTGTTACGAAAAATAAACGCAGAATATTGTGCTTGTGAAAGTATATGGGCCTTTCCATATTAAACGGTAACGTAAGTTAATATGTTTTTTAAATCTCATATCTGAAATATATTTTTAATAGGAAAGTGATGTAAGACAAAGTTATTCATATTATTAAAATAAACAACTTGATATACATCAATTCTCAATTAAAACTGTATTTTGTATGAACCATTTAAAAAAGTTCGTAACTTATGTTACAGAAAAGTAACTTTTAGCAAGGAATGGCCCATATATGTTTTGGTTTGGACGGACCACTCAATCCTGAGATAAAAATCAAAAACTGTTTTTCACTAATAACTTGGGTCCCATGACCGAAAAACGAAATAGTTCAAAACCAAAATATATATTTCTGCGTCTTTTGGTATATTGACCATCAAAAGCCTCACTGGGTTCGGAGAAAAAAAACGAAATTTTTCAAAACCTCAGTATGTATATTTTCATATTTTAACGTTTATTCTTTCAACCCTGAAGTTCTAGAAATTGAGCTAATACCATTAAATCTAATAAGATACATATTAAAGTGTAGTTTTGAAGTCTGGTTTTCACTTTTTCTTTTGTAATAGTAGATACTTAGTTCTTATTCCGATTGTAAAATATGAAATTTAAAATTGAATGCATTAAGTATGATGATCATATATTTATAAAAAAAAATGTGTTAGGTAAGTTTACTACAGTTGCTTGTGTTTCACATAAGTATTACTTATGTTACGAAATGTACTCAGTTAAAAATGTCTCTTTAAAATATGTGATTTTTTTTTTGAATTAACTTACTAAGTATTCTATTTTAAAGAAAATTTCTCTACTAAAGATATAATAAAAGAAAATATTTCACGTCTACATTTTAATATTTTTAAAGATAGTTGATTTCTATAACTTCGTACTACAGTCAGACAAACACTACAAATTTTTATATAACACATAATGTATTCGTTCATTTATATATACTAGATAAAATATTATCTCAGTCCCCACAGCATGGCCGAAATCCCTAAGCCACCCTAATATTTATTGTATAAAATTCGCAACAATTCCCCCAAAACAAAATTTAATTCAGTTTCAAGTTGTCATGGTTATATACCTACCTACCTATGATACCTAAAAAAAAAAATATGTGTGTTAGTATTATTTTAACTAAATGATGCATATAGGAATTTTTAAAAGTGTTTTCTTTGTATTGGAGTGTAACTTTCACTTTTTCATTATGTACTCGGTTACGCAATGATATTATATACAAATCTGCCATATTTTTCACCTGTAAAAGTAGTTCATGTTAATTACTCGTATGTTAACTCTTATAGAGTAATACAAAATAATGTGATATACATGGTACGCTTCAACGCTTATCGGCACAATTATAAAATTAAATATACTTCAATATTACATATAGCCATAGATATAGGGTGCATTTATTAATTATTGTGCAATGTGCACTGACTGTAACAGGGAGGCAAACCGAACCGAACCTAACCGAACCCCTAACAACTTTACTTTTTTCGCTTTCAGAACACAATCAAACAAATGGATCTTTTGTTTTTCTTAGAACCCGAATTCTATATAAAATAAAATCAACAATATAAAAACAAATAACTTCATTAAAACAAAATTTTATAATGAAATTTATTTATTTTTTGTTTTGCGAAGAGACCGAACCTTTATTGAAATATATGTACTTAATTGTAATGCTATTTAAAATTAAATTTTATATTATTACTTTTTTGAGAAAACTCAAAATAACATTTGTTTTTTCTCTCCTGGCCCATTTGCAAAGTATGTTTTTTAAAAATGTATTTTCGTGATAGGACAATTACATACTTCGACGATAAAATTCCAATAAATGAATCTTCATTTTGTCATATTAAAATCCGAACCCAATTTGTTTTTGTTTTAAGAACCGAACCCAAATCTCAGAACCCTCAAATTTCTTATTTTATGAATCGAACCCAAAAATCCGAAACGTTAATTTTCATTTTAAGATCCGAACCCTCTAAAAAAGCAAAGGTTTGCTTCCCTGGATGTAGTGCATTCTACAAAATTTCCTAGTCTTAACAGATATTATTGAATATTGATTTGGAATTACATAAGCATAAAATACGTACGCATTTATCAAAATTTTATCGTACTTTACACTTAGGTATCGTCTGAAACATGTTTTGCATTAAATACATAATAAAATAGCCTGTGGCTGTTAATACCAGTGTAAATAACTTCCTGGGTATCATAATAACCCTCTGAAGACTAATTTACTCTAATATACTTTACATATTGAATTCAATAATATTTGTTGAATTATCCACATAATTTTTTTTATTGGTTTATCGTCTACGCTCTACTATCCTACTAATACAAATAAACATAATAAAATATCCAATAATATATGCAATGCAGTTAAATTAAACATACTCGTAGTTGCTTATGTTCTAGTTAACTTAACATTTTTATTAAAACTAAAATTCTATAAAATTACAATAATAAATACATACGGCATATAGCCTCTGGACTCGTACATCTGTTAAGTTAAGTTTATAAATTAGAACCGCATGCATAAGTTTTACTGTATTATAATAATACGGCACAAATAAAATAAGTGAATACAATTTAATGCATCCGCACGTTCCATTTAAGATAGATATTAATGTAAGTATGTAATGTACCTACCTATATTATTACTCAAAGTAATTAAAAGTTTACAGAAAATTAGTTAATCTGATGAAGTGATGACAGAATTTTTCTTTTACCATTTTAAATTTATATTTAACAATATTCTTAAATTGTATAAATGTCTTGTAATTTATTTTATATTTTTACGAAATTTGAGCTAAAGTTTTATGCAATATTTAATTTAAATTAAACTTCATAATTCTAAATTTCCTTTTTATTAATATAATCGAAATTAAATTGTATTCTCCCATATAAAATTTTGAGTTCTGCACATCACATCACTATTCCATTTAATTATTTCAGTATATGTTATGTATACCGATAATGCCACATATAAGGAAAATTTCCTATAAAATAGCTGTAATATCGAATAATGATATTATTATAAAAGAAATACATAACTCAATCACGCCCATGCCCTTATTACACAAATAACAATATTAATTGTACAGCACAACACAATCTATTTGCACAATATGGTCAATAAAAGCAATATTATATTACGTGCATATATGATTCCCGTTCCTTATTCTTTAATAGCCTATAGCATAAAAATACAATTACCATTGTTTCTTAGCTGAATAATTCTCATCATCATAATCGTCATTGGCTTTTCTGTCTCTATAAAATCCAGTGTATATTCAAGCCGGAGATTGCATATTAAGTATAATCAATTCGCACGTGGTTATACATGACACACGACCATCAGACACGTGTCTAAGATAAAAATCATCAAATTTAAATGTTTTTACTCTCCGAAAATCTGATTAGACTTATGTTACTGTTTTTACTACAAAACATTTGAAACATGTACAATAGAATGTGTATTTGTATTATACACAATTACTCATTACTCTTTAGATGGATTATGGTAATTTCGTGCGAATAATATTTTAGTGTTTGGTTGTAATTCTCTTATATCAGTATTGGTTAGCGTTTATTTAAAGCCAATAAATACACTTGAAAGTTATTTTTTTTTTAAAAAAAGGAAGGAATCCCTTTTCGTAGAGATTGAAATCATTTAATAAAAAGAAAAAAACAAATTGAGAAGAGGTCGGTGTTTTAATTTCAAAAATATACTAATTTTAATGCAGTCACCAGCAGATAGTGCTGGAATTTATAAAGAAAAAAAGATAAAAGTAGAATATGAACTCATATAAATACTTTAGAATTATTTTAATATTGTCACGAAGAATCGCTAAAGCCAGTTCTTCATTTCAAACTTTTTGTTTAATTTCTCAATCAAACAAATATTGTTTATTTGAAGAAATATATTGATGAGCAATGAAAAATAAGATATAAGTAGTTCAAAATGAAGAATTTTTTGATTTTCCTTTAAATTTCAATATAAAACATCTCGAGTTCTTCAAATTGAATAGCTTCTTAAAATTGAATGTTCTTCGTTTCGACAGATTCCGGATTAACCCTATGCTAAAATAGACAAGTGCCATTGGCGCTGAAAATCGATGGCGCTGAAATTTGCATTTATTTTTACTTCTTACTTTACCGTTGGACGCAGAATGGAAATGTCGTTAAAATTTGTTTTGATCTTTTTTTGTTTTCGGTTCAAAAATTCTAAAAAACTGTTTCTGAATTTCTTCAAAAAATCAGTTTTTTTGATTTTACGACCTGAAGATCCAAAACAACTCAAGACCAATATATATATATATATTAGGGTGACCCAAAATATTAAAGTGTCTTGGATTTCTTAGCCTAACATATATATGATAGGATT
>JAABKK020031286.1:3115-15522 GCA_011634745.2 Catotricha subobsoleta
TTTTATTATTTTTTTTGTGATGTTATATCGTGGTGGGTAGGTATAAGCCCAACAAGCACATTTCATTTTACTATAAATTTTACCTTCATTTATTTTGCTATAAAAACGGTTCGCTCTACCCGCACCATCATGTAGTCAAACGTTAAAACCGAAAAACCAACACAAACGACAAATGACAATTTATCCGACATTGAAAAGTTGACAGCAATTAGACATTATTGTGATACAACAAGGCGATTGGATTTTTATGGGACTCTGGCACGATAAGTTTACGCTCGCACACTCCTCAACGCTTTATTTAGTATATTTTATTTTATTTTATTATAGTATATATTTTTTTTATTATATAAATACTGTATATATTTTCAGTATTTTATAAATGAATAAAAATGTATTTGTACGAAAAGTGTGTGTATAGTTATTTTGTAGATATAGATATTTAAATATTATGGTCGAGCACAAAAAGATTTATTGCTTGTGCTCTGGCGTTCAGTGCCACTGCCACTGTCACCAAATAAAAATTATAATTTTCTGTTTTTTTTCTTCCTTTTTATACTTATATCGTTTTATTTTATTGTATTTTTTTTTTGTTTGTGTGAATTTTTTTCTTTTCACATTATTTTCATTCATTAAGACTACATAGCAAATGTTTGGCGGACTTGTTATCAGTTCAACTATTTATAAAAATATATATATATATATATATATAATGGGATGGTGTGAACTGTGATGTAGTTAAGTGTTTGTTATAATTGAATTATTATGGGTTTTTAATGTTGTTTTCCATAAGTGTTTTTTTTTTTATGTGGAAAATAATAAATAATTGAATTTATGTTTATATTGTCGAAATATGAGCGGTGGATTCTACTCATTAGTAATAATTTTTATTTTATGATTTTTATATTTATGACTGAATCAACAAAATGAAGAAAGAAAAGAATAAAGAAAACAAACGTATTGCGACAAAAAGTACATTTAATATATATATATATTTATATAAGTATGGTTCGTGTCAGCAAATCAAAGCTGTGTAGGATGTATGTAACTTACAGATATAACATCTAGTTGAAATATCCATTAAAGACATGCGTGCCTATAAATTACTTATTAAAGTTGACGTGTACTTATTTTGTGTATTAGAATTCTGATATAAAATGGAATTGGATGCTAAATGAAAAATATAGATGTTCTATTTCCATCTAAAACAAATTTATATACTTTTAAAATGACGTCTCCTTAAATACATTTAAGCGATCGCACGCAATAATTTGAAGGCGTTTAGATGAATAAATATTACCAGGATATCTGCGGTTATGGCCTATTTCTCTTTTTTCCAATTTTAATGTTATGGCAATGGAGCAGGTAAAAAGTTTCTTTAGATGACATCGAACTAACCATATTCTATAATATATTAAAATAACTGGTACATTAAATGATTATTCCATAGCTTTAAACGCCATATCCGACTGATATAATGTCATTGCGAATATATGCGCTCAGGGGTGTTACCCTTTTCATTTAGAGATGCCGTTTTTGATAAATGTTTTGAATATGCCACAATGCCACATAAATGGGCTCTTATCACATGATTGTTATTCCATTCGTTAGGTAATATCCGCAAAAGATAGATAATTGGATATATTTTCCCCCATCAATGTCTCCTCATCGCTTCTATGGACTATCCGCATGGTATAATAATAAGGAATATCCACTTTTCCCATTTCGTTATTTTGTGTTTTTTTTTCTCTTTTTTTCAGAATGATATTATAATATTGTTTGTATACACAATTTAGATTTGAGATTACTATCGCATAAGTTTTGGTTTATTTCTTCTTTTTTTTACTATCTTTCGTCGTTCTGCTATTATTTAATATTTGGTTACAGTTTTTCTTTATAGCATGTTGAAATAGAAGACCCTTTGTAAAGAAGGAAATTTTATGATACTGGAATTCATATTCATGTGCGTTTAAAAAATTGGGCTATAAATATTGGAATAGTTTTAGGAAATCATAGTAATAATAATAAAAGCATCATCCAACAAATTTCAAAATTTTTGAAAACTACCCATTAGTAGTTTGATTAACCTGTATAACAATTGTTTAGTGTTAAATACTAAGAACCTGTTTGTAATGTTTTGTAACTTGTAAGGCATTGTTAAAAAATTAATATTATTTATCCATTCTTCATAAAGTTTCTAGTTTTTTTTATATCGTATAATGCATATTATCTACACTTACGACCTTTTGATTCTAAAGAGAAATGGAGATTGGCGCTTTTGATTCTAGACCCCTTTTAGGTATCCTGTTTTCCACTATAAAGAATTTAGGATAAACATATGCAATAATTTTACATGCTATTCCATTAACTGTATTTAAATGGCTATAAACGAATTTAATTTCTCAACAATTTATATATTACGATTTTCTGAAATCAATACTCCTAACGTAAGTTCGCTCCATATAATGAAATTTTATCACATAAAACAAATTTCCAACAGTACATAAAATCGTTTAAAATCTTTTGCAATAGTTTTCATTCGCATTAACACTTACTTTCTGTTGTTTTTTCTATTCTTTTTTCAATGGTCATTCAACCATTTTAACTAACTTCAATTTCATAAAGGATATTATTCATTTACTTTATTACCTCATTGTTTTCTGGACAACATAAATTATTGTCCAATTCAAGTTTTATGTATTACGACGACAGGGCATATAAAATTATTTGTTCTATACCTTTCTCTACCCATCTGTAATAACATTTCCTCAATCTAAATTATTCTAATAAACCTTAATGTTATCATATTTGAGATAAAAAATAATTTTATGTGCCCTAAACACAATTGACAAACATAAAAAAAATCCTTTTTTCATTTTTTTCTTTTTTTTTTACAACCATGCCCACCTTCAGATCCACCCTCTATTATGCTATACTTTTCAGCTTTATTATATTTCATAGTAGGTACATGAAAACGCATAAATTTAGACGTTAATTTAACATTGCGCGTACACACACCTTCAGTCTCTGTATTATAAAAATCGCAAAAGAAAAAAACAGATTATTTTCCACAATGTATCATGGAATGCTTCCTTGCAAAAAATAAAAGCAAAACAAAATAAAAAAAAAATGAAATGTTTAAATTTTTGTTAAATGTGTGAAGTGTTAAATGGAATAAGTGGAATCGTTTTGTTTCGAATAAATGATAGGTTTGTAGTGTGGGTTAATACTTCTCAATTATTCATTAAATTTAAATTCTTATATCGAATGGATTTACCACAAACATTTTTCCACTCAAATTATTAATTCTATTGATTCAGTAAAATTCTACACTTTTTAAAACGTCTGGGGGTATTAACTTTATTCCATTATTCTTCTAATTTGCTATACACCAGCGCGCTATTAAATTCACTAAAATTTAACATTAATAAATTAGTTTCTTTAATTTCGTTTCTATCAGCTCCATCTATTGCCTTTAATTAATGATAATTAATCCTACATACACAATAAATTTTCCACAATTAAAAATAAATACAAAAAAAATAAAAAAAATGAAAGAAAAATATATAATAAAAAGCCTCCTTTGCTGCTTTCAGATCTATTTATAATGAAATGTCTATTCAATATAAAATAAAGAAACATTTCGGAAAGCACTTGAAGTTATTCGTTCCTAAAATAAATAAATACATGAAGAATAAAATAAATATATATAATTTTCTTGGATGTGTGCCTTTTATGTATGAAACTGAAGAATGTATGTTACCTCAAATGGTTTCTTATTCTCAAAATAACATTTTTCAACCTACGCAAAATCGATTATATTTGAAATTTCAATATGATTTAGAGAAATTAAATTTATTCCTAAATAGACAGAAACAAAATAAAATAAAATAAAATAAAATAAAATAAAATAAAATAAAATAAATAAATAAATAAATAAATAAATAAAAGGAAGAAAGAAACAAACGAAAAAACGAACAAACACAATGACATAATACCTATTAGATATCGAAAATAAATGAAATTATTATAAACTTTAAATCAATTAAACTGAAAGTGCTTGGTTAATATTTGTTTCTAACAAAGAATAGTTATAGTGGGTGGTCTACCATACATTTCCGTTATCGTAGGTAACGAAAAAAAAAATCTTGTTATTTTTTTTAATTTGCTTTTAATTATTTTTGTAATATTATTATAGTCAATAATACCTTTAATTCCTATTCTCTGTCTATTTACATTGTATATTTCTATCGTTTTTATTATTTAATGATTTATTGCGCCCTATACAATACACACAAAAATCATAAAAAAAAGAAGTAAAATAGAAGCTATACAAATCTAAAGCTTTAAAATACAACATAGATTAAAGTTTATTACTCTTCATTCTATATAATGTAGCGATCCATCATACATTTTGTCATTTGTATTAATAACAAACGGAATATATATAAAATTTGTGATGGGTTGGGTGGGCGGAAAACATGAATTATTTTCTGATCCATTTTTTGGTTTTTGCGATTTATTTTTTATTTTTTTTTTTTTTTTTATGCAGACCATGATAATTATTCGTGTTTCATTTTTGTATCTCGATGAAAATATATTGCAGAAAATTTTGATTGTTTGTTGTTTTTTTTATGCGTTTTTGAGTTTAAAATAATAACTAACCGTATCAACTTATAACATAGAGAAATCATCAGTTGCTATGTAAATTTTTAATGTGAACAAATACTCCTTTTGCGGAAAAATAAATATTTAACTTTGTAAATATTTTATTTGAATACATTAACACAAAGGTACATGCATACATAATACATAGCTTGTTAATTTGCCCATTTAATTTTAAAAAAAATAATCAAAAAAATACTGAAAAAAAAAAATGAAAAGTTTCATATTTTCCAAATAGTTTTAGTGATTATGAAAATGGGTTATATTAAATTAAACTATAAAATGTCTACGTCGAATGTTTATCACACTATTTATTATCTGGTTTTATAACAATTTCTAAAGAATTTTTAATTGGTCATAAATAACCAAAGAATAAAAAGCTTTATTTTGAAACTGGCTCATGTGTCTTCACTTATCTGCTCGTATCATCGTTCATGATAATAGAAAGAAAAAAGAATAAAAAAAAATAACTATCATTTATCATTTTTCAAATTGGTATAATGAGAGTCTAAATTTTAATAGCGGAAAGAAAGTTCTCATTCGTATAGTTGTTAAATTGGTGTGGACCTCGTACTTATATACTTCTGTATAATATATATTTATATACAATATACATTATATACATTATACATATATATAATTATATATAGAAATAAAAATGTATTTGCACCAAGTGCATATAATGAATGTACTTTTATAAAATATTAGTCGATCTACAATGCAATCAAAATCTCCAAACCTTCTACATGCATTTTCAAAATAGGTGCAGCGCCTCATCAATGCTTTATATTATAATATGTTAGCCACATATAAAATAATCTATGCGTCTGGTATGCATTTTAATATAGGTATATATGTAGGCAGAATATACATATTTATGGAAGGATAGTATTGTTGAACCTATACAAGTTTACCAACATCATCCTAAATCTGTATACTTTTGGTATGTACATATAAAACATTTCATATAACATTGCATTGAAACGATGTATAGATGTGCAGATGAGATACCAAAAACATATTACATGCTATAAAGAGTGTTGGACAACAAGCCCTAAAAGCCCCATTTATACTTGAATGATTATGTTATATATAGGATGCGATGCGGATTCATGTTTTTGGTACGTGTATTTATATATTTGTTATGCATATCATCGTATGCCCATGTAATATATAATAACATTAGTTGCAAATGGTTCTCTGAGTTATGTACCATAAATATTGAAATTGGTCAATGATGCGATCTCTTCGTCCATATAAACCACAATATCATATCAACAACATTTTAAGACCCATGATTTTCATAGATCTAAGGTACAGCTTACAATTCTTCCTCTTCTTCTTCTTTTTCTATCCTTACCATAAATTTTTAGTCAAATCATTTTGTACTGTGTTGTGTGTTGTATGACTGAAATGATACTTGTAATGGATATTATTGTTTGTATACTATTATAAGAGGATATTAAATTACCTAAATAATACTATTTACATATTTTGTACATCAAGATAGAATTTAGATTATCGATGGTATTAAATAATTTGTTTATTATATTGCTTTACAGAAATTGATCTTATATCTACATTTAAATAGGTAATTTTAGAAAATGTCTGTAGAATATCGACCTGAGATAAATGATTATATTGTACGGCATCGCGATATAACCACTTTTAAAACTTTCTCGATATTTATTTTGTTTTAATGAAATAGACAATCAAAATTATTGGCAACATTTTAATTATAATAATGGTAGTGTTTAGTGTTTACCATTCATTTTTAATTTACGTATCGATTCAGTTAAGTAAATAAAATTTAATTTCAGAAAAACTTCCTGTAGGCACTCTTAATTTCAAAAAAAAAAAATATATATAAATGTATATATTTTTTATTATTTTCATCTAATGTTTTTCAGATATTGTTTCGTATTATTATGTTTAATGATGATTATTATATAATGTATGTAATGGGGAGAGGGGGTATGGATCCGATTGTGAGGATTAGATTGAAAGGGGTGGGAATAAAGTATAATGAAATTACATCATTACAACAAAATACATACATATTTGTAGTTTGTTTAATATTAAATACTTTATAAACATGAAATTTTGATATGCAAAAACAAGTTTCAAGATTATTGATCAAATATTTACATTTTACATTAACCGTATATTATTATACGTTCAAATGTATTATTTAGATATAGTTGTATATTGTGGCATGTTGTGTATTATATATTTATTTTGCACATTTTCTTGAATATATTCACACAATTTATTGCAATTAAATCAATATCGGCTATTATTATGGAGCTATATAGGTGTTAATTCTTCTAGATATTTTCAGTGTGAATACATTTTCCAGATAAATGTAATTGCCTTTAACTATTTATATTGTATATACCATTATATTTTTGAAACGAATTAGTTAAGTTTAGAGATGTAATGAAATCTAATTACGATGATTTTTCAATATTTCTTAACAAAATTAAAATCATATTTTGTATATAGGTATACATTAGGTACTTAATTTCCATATTATTTTTTTTTGTTTCGGTTATAGATTTCATAATCTTTAATACGTGTTTTATTAATTTATTTTTGTGTCGGTTTCGACATTTTCATTTGATTAATAATAAATCAGTTTTTCTTAAGGTGCAAAAATATTTCAAAAAAAGTATGTACAAAAGAACAAATTAATGACATACCGAGAAAAAGAAAAACAAATTACAGGAAAAAAAAATTAAAAATGGAAAAAATGGCAGACGTTATTTTTTTGTATAAACAACAATAATTTTCTTAATATTTTATGGCTATGACAGTTTTTTTTCTCTCCTTTATTTTTTCTTCTCATATTTCAATCGAAATATATCTAAGTTGAATGTTATAGCTAAGTGCACATGTATATTGTATATATACATATTTTTATGCGACATATATTATTTATATATGAAAAATTAACAGCCAACAGAGAGTTCTTTGCTCGGTTCGATTTCGTTATAATACTATATTTATGGGACTGTTTGTTATATCAAGCAGGCAACAGCGATCACCCTACATTACCGCCCATTTCTTGTTATTTTTATATTGCAACAACATGCGGCATCGATACTATTACAATAGATACAACGCAGTACAGCCAGCATAGAATTTCATATAAAAACCAAATAAAACGAAAACAACAACGTTACATATTTTCTCAATTTTCTTAATAAATTTTTTTCTTTCTGATTTTTTCCTTTTTTTTTTTTGCTTTCCAAAGAAAACAGATATTGTGACGTTTTTCTTGTAGCTTTCAAAATAATTGTTGGAAATTGGTTTGAACCGATGAAAATAGATAAACAACAGAATTCTTTTTTAATATAACTTGAAGATTTATTAAGAACATTTTTGTTATTGCCATTTCTAAAGTCAATGACTCAGCGGAATGTATAAGATGAGACATCCTGTTATTTTATGGTTATGACTGGCTATCTAATTATGTAATTTTATATAAAAAGAGGATCTGAAACTATTATTACTTTTAGAGGGGGAGTAACCAGAGCAACATATACCCAACTGCTAGATTCCACAAAAGAAATTCTAAATTATTTCTTATTTTTAATATGCAAGGATTTAAAAACTTATAATCTCCAATTATACCTTGTTTGTGTAAATTAACAACCCTACTTAAAGGTTTAATTACCTATATTTTCATTTTTCAAGTACATTGAAAGCACAATAAATAGGAAAGTAATTTTGTGCCTTCCATCCATATTGAAAAATATTTACAAGAGCTCAAAGTGATTTTTATTCAAGCCACCCACACCATAAACATTTTCTATTTACACAAATAATTATTACTCTATTTTCTAAGTAGTCGTTATTTAATAATTATTTATCGCGCTTTTAGTCTATTAACATAAATGCGCACCGTCATCTTATAAGGTTATAATGAACGATAACAAAGTCGACACAACGACACCATCATAATAATAATTCATCATTGAAACGGCCCATTAATTTCATCGCGCCAACCGCATTTACAAATTTTATATAAATATACATCGTAATAATAATAACATAATAATACTTTGTTCTCATCCTATTTAAGATCTATGCTTGAAATGGTTTTTCTTTATACTATTCATCTAACTTTACTTATGCTTAGAGTACTTAAAATATCATTTCTTTATATATCAATATATTATCTAAAATTACTTAGCCTTCAATGTACGAGTATACAACCATCATCAAATGGGTGGATAGGGCGATAGGCAACAGCAACAACCAAAACAACAAGCACATATTTTTATATAGAAATATAATAATAAAACTTATATTATATAATATACATATTTTCCATCCAGATTTTCTTCAATATATTTATATATAGTTACATATATTTATCTTTTTTTCTTCTCTTTTATGCATACAATAATTTCAGAAAAATTATATATAAATATTTTTTTTTTATAATATATTTGTATGTTGTGTGGAATATGTGTATTCAGATATATCGAATGGATAATATTCTAAAGCAGGCAGTGACATATTGTATGAGAAATATCACAGCTGTCTAATGTAATAATGTCTGCAGTAACGTCACAAGATCGAATATTATATGTCGATGTCGTTTAGTTCACTATTTACTTATATATATACATTTTTTTCTTTTTTATTATTATAACGAAGGGTTGGCAATATTTGAGATATTTCGTTTTCGATATTTTTTCGAGTAATTTTTTTTTATATTATAATTTTATATATATGTAGAAAAATAAACCATGGATTTATCGATATTACTGGCCAGCCCTATCATAAACCAGTATATACTATAGTGAACGATAAAAGCGCAAAACCTCCAAATAAAAAAAGCATACCATGTTTTTGTATTTAAGTATGCGAAACGAACTATGAGTGTAAAAGCATTACTTATAAACATTATGTTTATAAGAATAACCGACGCGCGTCAAATATAACCTACCTCCAAACAAGAGATGAAATGATACACAACATACGAAAATAGATCTATAATGGAAGCATTGAGACTATTGCTGGGATATGTGTGCATATATGAAGAATTTTAGGTATATATTGTATAAGGAAAATAAGAAAAAAAAAATGGAAAAAGAAAAGAATAATATACGAATGTTTTCTACCTAACCTACTATTATATTATTGTAATACGGCTGACGCTGTGAACTGTAAACCTTTTTTTTTCAACTTTGTTCCGAGTTTTTGAGGCTTGTTTTCCATTTAGGAATGGGTAATATATTTTGTGTACATGAAGGATTTTCCTCTGGTTGTTGTAGGGTATGAGTGTATATTCTGTTTTGGCATGTGTTTAATACACACGCCGACACACAAGATATAAAAGCACCAGAGTTAAATGAAAACTTTTTTTTTTTGTAAAAGAAACGACGAAACATATTATTATTATGATTATAACAATATAAGAATGGGTCAAATCAGTAATACAATACTTTATTTTTCGGTTTAGGATTTCTATTAAGAATTATATGTATTATGTATTTGGGTATATTGCAAATCGATGGTAAAAAAAATACCCTTGTCTTTTTCATGTCTATTATGTCGCTTTCTTATCTAATCTTAAAATATAAATAAATAAATAAATAAAATAAAATATGAAGAAAAACCGGTTAGGGTTTGTAGATGTTTATGTTATATTGTCTTACATTGTATAATAAATTAATTCTAAAGTAAACGCGCTCAAGTAAAGAATGAAGAAAAAACAAACAACAAGAAGACAATTAAAAGTGCAAGTTTCAAAACATTTAAAAGCATCACTAACCGTACCACCGATTATATTATTTTATGAAATAGTCACCTCTTTGTCATTATATTCTTTACTAACATAACGTGACATGGCTCAGTGTGGCTCTGTGGTTTTTCATTTGTCTTTAATTGTTAAAAAGCTCAACGTTAATTGCTGTAATTTTAACTGACTGCTGTTTTTATTTTCACATTTTTTATTTTGCAAGTTTAACTTATAGAAGGGATTCTTTGTTAGACTAGACAATAACGTTTACTAGGCTTTAAGAATGTCTGTGTTGGTATTGCATTTGTAGAGAAAACCTATTCTTATAAAAAAATTAGTTTTTTATTTATTTTATTTTTTTTTCTACGAATTGCAGTTAGCAATTAAGATGTTTCAAGGAATTATATGATATTCTGGGAAATTGCCTAACAGAAACGTTCCCGAGACGATCCGACTACATGGAGGACCTTCTTAGAAATAATTTTGCCGGTCTCCGGGAATTTCCGGGGAATTATTTGTATGTATGGGAAAAATATTTGAATTTATGGATGATTTATCGTCGTCCATGTGTAAATACCGCAAAAACTTAAAAATAAATCACAATTTTTTTTTTCGTTTTACTGTATTTGTTTTCTTAATTATTTATTGAGTCTTTTTATTCCTGTTTTATTTTATCTAAGCGTATAGTTAAATCTATTTATTTTCACTACTTTTTTCCTGGAATCGACCCGCAGACCCTTAGAGAATAATTCTCGTTTCCCAAGAATACCAGATGGTATGTGTGCAAACCGATTATATGCCGACCGCAAACGACTTTGCCAAAAGTAAAAATCAGTTGGGCTCTATATTCTTTTAATACATTCCTGGAGAATTCCACAGGAATGCAAGAGGAATGAGAATTTTTATTACATATTGTCTTTTTATATTACACACTAACGCAAAAAATAATTGCAATGGCGTTCCCAAAATGTGATTTGTTATTTAGGGTATAGTTGCAACGCTTTAGATTTTTGTATACTTGTTATGAAGTATTTTTTTGTATACCTTGGGAAGTATACCGTATTTCCAATAGGATTAATTTTTGATAGAATATATTTCAATCTGATGAAACCAACACAACAACAAATTCATGTGAATTAGAGATATTACACTAAGAGAATAATTTTAGTGATTTTGGAATAACCTTCCCATATATAGTAACCATTACCCCTCATTTAGGTGCATTCTACTTTATGGAGGGTTCTTTCCAAAACAAACATTAGGGCTAATGATTACTAAAATGAGAGGTTATTTCCAAAATAATTCTCTCCTTGTATAAAAAACGTGATTTGGAAAATAAATCTTCATAAAAAAAATTACTTTATATCATAGATAGAAATAGAACTATTTGTTTGGTGCCAAACAACGAAAGAAAGAAGTATTTTTTTTTGTGTCTACTTTTAATTAAAATATATTTTTTATCAATAATAATAATTATTATTTCTTTTCAATTTTCGGTTAAATTTTCTCTTGAGTTTAGTTTAAAAGTTATAAAATTAATTTAAATTTTTATGTGCTTATTTTGCATATTTATGTAATTGATAATTAGAATTTGAGTTCTTCTACAACGTTGTAATAAATAATCTATTCATGTGAATTATTTTAAAAATGTATAATATATATTTCAACTGAAATTTGCTAATATCATTTATTCTTAATTTTTTAAAAGCACTTTTATCGCATGTGCTGCTCTATGAAATTTACGACAAATTGATATAAATTATTATACATTACATGTTTTTTATTCTTTATATACACTGGGATTAAACAAAGACTCTGTTAAGTAATTGAATTAAATAGTTTCACGATATTCTATCCTCACGTTCTTTAGAGAAATGGCGCATTTTCAATTCTTTATATAAAAAAATGGAATGTCGCTCCCTTTGCATTTTGTTCAGTTCTTATTCGAATTCTCATTTAAACCACCTTTCATGAATATTAATTAATTTTA
>JAABKK020031308.1:0-16412 GCA_011634745.2 Catotricha subobsoleta
ATTAGTCTAAAACCAATTTTTCTTAGGATTTTGAGCAATCATATCCGTTATTTATTTAAAGAAAAATTGTTCTTGAATAAATAACAATGTTTTAGGTCATTTGTTGCGTATAAAACGAGAATGAGTTAACTCTATTTGAAATCGAGTATATTTCAATGTATTTATAATACTAATTATGCTCGCAATGAAAGAAAAAAAATGAATGTGCAATTAAATTTGAGTCAAAACTCACTAATAGCATTTTCAAATTTCAGATGACGCAAAAAACTTTATACACTTGATAATGCATATGATAATTTGTTTTCAAATCGTCGGAAAAATTGTGTTTAATGACAAAATATTGGACATTTCCGTTTCTAAGTCAACGTAGGATGATATCCAGCATCTTTTTCCATCACTAACTCATGTGGTTTAACCTATTTTCAATTTAAGCCATCAGATAAATCTAGATCTGATAGATCTAATATAAAACGTTTGGTAAATTTAAATAAATTTTCATATTAAATTTCATAAAATCAATTGTACAAAACTAAAAAACTGTCATATCAGTAGGTATATCTATGTATTTCTATTAAATATTTCAAAAATTAATGTTATAGAATTTCTGTATAATGTTTTACCGAGAACAATAATGTGATCATCGATAATTTAATAGATTTATTATTATATCCACGAGTAAAATGTGCTTGCATTCCGCATGAAACATATTGGATAAAAAGCGCACACCGTTCCGTACAACTTCATAAAAAAAAAAAAATAATAGAAAGACTAGCTGTGCATTGCATCGAAAACAAAAACCAATGCTTATAAGTCGATATTCTATAAGACAGACAGACAACAGCGTAAGAACAGTTGATTTTTATTGAATTTTTTTTAAACAATTTTAATGTTTTCAGAAATAAGATTTGTTATCTTGTTAAATATATTTAAAGAAAACATTTTTTTTTTCAGATCTTTGATAAAAAATATATAAATAAATAGATAAGTAGTGAAATGAGAGAACTTAACAATAAATATTCAATCAAATGATGATGTGAATAAAATTGTGTTTGCCAAAAATGTAAATTGTGTCAAAAGGAAATGAATATCCTAATTAGATTCTACGACCCAAATTATAATTTCATTGATTTTTTTTTTTCTGTACATTTTTACTTTCTAATTTTATAAAATTAGTAAAGTATTTCGCACTTTGTGTTCTAATTTAAATAAAAAAAAAAAAGGTGAAATATTGATTATTTTTTTTTTTAAGTGAAAATACTTTATTATTTTTACTCAATTCATTTTTTATATTTTATTTTCGTGGTGTGAGATGGAAAATGTAATATTCTACTAAATAACACATTAAAAATTCCTAACACTTCCAATAAAATCTACCAAGTACCTTCCATCTCTATTTAAACGAAACGTGACATAATATAAAATTATTCAAATTAAACAAAATAATTTCAGAAAATTAGTATAAATTATTTTACGCCTTAAACTCACAGAGAACATTTTCTTTACATATATTAAACTACGTATATATAACAAATTTTTCGTAGAAACATTTTTACACACCTCTGTGTCTTTCTAATGGAACGATATCTACCTTCTATTTTATATTATATAGGTATAAATATTTATATTATGATGTGTTCTGAATAATAGTTAATATTATCCAATTTTATGAAAACGCTATTTCCCATTTGTACAGATTTGAACTGAAAATGGCATACATCACTAGGGCTGGGACCAAAGTAACGGTAACAATTTCTAATATACTTAATACTTAGGTATCAGTATAACAAACCCAGTGAGAGAAAGAGGATCCAGAGTCTATCTACTACTCATCTTATACATGATTTTTTGAATCAAAGCACGTAGCACATAAGATATTTCTACTTTTTTTTCTTCTTTTTTTTTTGGATGGAGTTGAATTTTGATGAAGCACAAGCGTGGAAAGAAATATGTATAACTGTTTTCTATTCAAGTATAATATAATATATATATTGAGATACAATTTATATGGAATTGTTTGTGTAATGTAATGTGGATATGAGTATGTTTTGAAAATTCTTAGAAATAGTAATACTATATGCTTATATCTTATATATCGACAATATGGGGATGGTCGGTCATATTCCATCACATATCAATGTGGACCTTTTACCATATATAGCACAATTTTATATGATGTAACCAAATGTTTAAAAGTTAGATATAATGAAATAACACACGCAGCCATACACGAACACACGCACACATATGGGATGTCTTACGTTTTCATACGCATAAGAACACATTTGATATTCGTATTATTAACATTTTAACCAATATGTTCCTATTATGTGCGGCCGTGCGGGTACGAGACGATGTTGAATCAGTTTTCGAAACACACATATACCAAATAAACTATTATTATAGGGCGGATAGGTTCAGGGTGTTTGTGTGCTGTACGTTGTTATCAGGAAGGAAATGAAAGTTAAGAAGTTTTAAAAATAGGCACTGATGTTCTTGATTTCCTTTTTAAAAGAAACTTTGACCTTACTTAAATGTAATTTATATGGATTTATGCGGGCATTTTTGTTTGACTTTAACTTTTAGAACGAATGAAGAAAAATAAAATAACATGTTTTTTAAAAAAAAAAAAAAAAAGAAAAAAAAAGTAAGAGAAAATCTAAATCACATGCTTCATTGGTCACACCCGATCCAACGAAAAATATATAGGAAGAAAAAAAAAGAAGAAACATCAGATCACGATGACGCCCTTCCTTGTCTTTGATTACATCAAAATTGTGTTACAATCGTTTTGTTCAATAGAAAATTGCGAAAATACAAGGTATTTTTGGTCGGAATGTAACTTTTTATTAGCAAATTTAATTGAATTGAATTTCAAATTCAATGGTAACAAAGGTGTTTAAGTCTCATATACAACTTTCATAATAAACCACAAGAAGGTGCGTAGCAATATTCGAAAATTATGTAATTTAACAGCAAAACAAAGAGAAAGCGCTAATGTTTATATTGATTAATAATATTATTATAATGTTGGGTGCGCGTAACTAAAAACTAAAACCGAGACTCTTAATACGTATATTTATGTTGCTTTTTGTTATTAAGAAAATATTATATAAGATTGTAATATTTAACAAAGACTTATATAACATCACTCAGTGCCTGCGATGATTCATAATACTGCTTAATTAAAACAAAATCAATAAAATTGGCTAATATTACATCTTTCGAATAGACGAATACCAATAGCTATAGAAATTATAGCATAGCAAAATGTTTGACATCAATTTTAACTTACTGTCAAAATTAATTACTATTAATTTTGTTTATAATGTTAAATGGAATAATTATTAAGTTAGACAAATCGCATTTACCATGCCTTTCGCTGTTTGTATTTTAATGATGATCAATGGTTAGTTTCCGATAGATTTTCTTTATATTGTAAATAAAAGATTCTTACAAGAACAGCATTTATTAAATTATATATGAATAAATGAAAGCGAAAATCCGGTTAATATAATTTGCTGGTAAGGCTAATTAGAAATATTGAATTATTATATTTACCAATGAAAATTTACTAATTCATTTTCATCAAATTGTTAATTTAAGGTCGGTCACAGCAATATTATCTTTATTTATATAAATAGAAACCCATTCCAAAAGTAAGTTCTTTCTTTTCCATTTTATTTATTTTTTAAAGCATAGATTAAGAAAAACACATTGTTGAATATTTATACTGTCTAGGTATCTTTTCCAGAAAGTTTATTTTTCTAAGTAAAGAGAAATACAAAAAAAAAACAAAGAAAATAATTCCGAAATACTTCTTTCTAATCTCTGTATTTTTGATATAGGATTCTTATGTGCTAAAAATAAATTTCATTTATTTGTGAAATGATCAAGAAGTGTTTCCCCTATATATTTAATATCTTTTAAAAGTATAACACAACAAGGCTATCACACTATATCACATTGCTATATTTTTTATAAAATGGATGCACAAGAAGAAATAAGACACTCATTGGAATGTATTAAATATGTGACTGGCTACCTACCTTTCGATATATGTATATTATAAACATTCCAGATACACTTTCTATATATATTGAATTGAAACGTACCTATCTATTGGCGTCCTTCTTCACATAACAAATATGAAATTGGAAGAGTCCTATTTCTATATTCTTAATAACACCACACCCTACATTTTCTTATATGTTCATCTTTTCTGATAAAATTTCGATTAAATCAATTTACTGGTGATACGTGAACGTGATTTAATATTGAAATTGACTATATGTATGGATTGTGTGTGTAAGTCTGTAAGTATATGGATATGGGTACATACGTTTTATATATACATACTCGATACTCGTATATGCTTACCATTTAATGTTATGCCGTGTGTTAAATAGGAGCTCAACGAATCTAATGTTAGTATCTAATGGTTATTTATATATGAATGTGTACCAAATCTAAACACTAGCCCATACATGCGTTACGTATAATAAGATGAGATATTTATTTATATTTGTTGTGAAAATTTCGATTTCATACGAAAAGGTGGGTAGCCGAATCTCATTTAGGGATGAAAAAAAAAAACAAAATCTATGAACTTTTATTAAACATTCAATAAATTAGGGTTTCTTCGTCTCGCGTATTAATTCTGTTGATCAAAAATTAATTAATCATATTGGTTTCTATGACTTATGATTTAAATACATAGAATATTTGATTTGTTTACATAGAGTTGTGATAGATACTTTTAAAAAGTAGCAGCGTTAGCGCTATCGTTATGTTACAGGCTTACAGGTAACATGCGTTAATAAAAAAAAAATCGTTGTTAGAAAAATTGTAAATGATAAAAAAAAACAAATAATTAAACGAAAGATGAAAGATTTACAAGGATTAATTTTTGTTATTTTTATATATGAAAACGTGACAGTCACGTTGTTTATAAGGCGCATAATTTGTAACGTCATTAGTCGCTATCCTGATTGTTTACTAAGGTTTCAAAAATGTATGGGCCGTGTTTTATTATGTATAATGTTTGCACAAAATATGTAGGTACTCGTATATTACCATAAATGCTTTTGAATTTAAAGCGTTATAGGGGTAGGTAGTGTTTGCTATAACATTTACAATAAGCCAATATATTCAACGGTCAATCATTCATAATATCAAATATTCAATAAAACTGTTCTAGTTCACTGGTTTTACAGAAACCGAATCAATGAATAGTTTATTTTGAAAATTCATTTTCTTATTCTAAATATTTAATAGATTGTAAATAATGCAATGCATTGAACAAGAATAAGAAAATGTATCTTATTCTAAGCACCCGAAAATTTATTAGGCTTTGATGCATTCGCATGTTCAAGCCAATTCAAGAAAATAATTAGAAAATATAAGAAGTTCTAATAAATAAATATTTCTGTTTGTATAGATTACGTAGTTACCTAGAACTTGTATAACCAGTTTCATTTTATCATTAAGAGTTTTCTCTATATACCAAAAACTTTCTATTTACTAATTTCCCAGACTTATTTATAATATTTTGCTACTTGGCTGTCGGCCAGTTATGAACTTTGTTTAGTTTACTTCGCCATTGCCACCGGCTGGCTGATATTAATATTTAATATACAAGAAGAGGAAATCGTAATAACCACATGGGTTTAATAAAACTTGTCGTAAACAGAGAAATACCGAAATATGAAATATTCAGACAAACAAAACTATTGAACATTTCATTATTCATAGAAAATGAAAATATTCAATAAAGCAAATACATTTTTAACTGCGATAGCGATACACTTTATGGGTTTGTATTCAATGAATAGAATAAATTAAATTGTATTGAAAAAAAAAAAGAAAAAAAGAGAATGGAAGCAAAGAAAGTTATAACAAAACGAAAAACGGAAGAGATAATAAAAATAAAATACGAATATCATAATCGTATACAATTTCCTCAACAGGAAATAAAATACTTATCCTTGTAAATTTGTTAATCAAACCAAACCATTTTTCATTCATGATCCACGCAGCATTATCCTTTTATATTATAGCGCATCTGTATAAGCGGTTAGGCTTAGCTTATGCATGATTGCTATTTATCCATAAGCATAAGCATTGTATAAAATATGAAGAATATATATTTTACTTGTACATTATAAAAGATATGTCTTTGCCTATGTTTATTTCTAGCTTCAAATATTTATTTTTGTAAAGAATAATAACACAACAACCATCAGAAAAATGTTGACGTGTGAAATAAATCAAGGTAATCTTAAATGGTGGTGACTACGTGGTTGTGGTAGCTGGTGGTAGGTTTTTAAGAGAAATATCATTGTTGCTTTGGCAGTGCTATGGAGCATAATTGATGTTTTGATTAATTATTGTTTAAATGAAGGATGAAGGATGTATTAAGTATGGTTTTTCTTTGATAGGTATTATGTTATGCTGGGTTTAGTGTTTTATTAAGGGATTTTTCGTTGTAATACATTTTTGATGTATGGCTTGTTTATGAAACATAAAAGTTATGGTCCATTAATGTGATGTAATTCAACTTCTTCTTCTTATTATTATTATTATTATTTTTTTTTTTTTTATTGAAACAAATTAGTTTTTTGTGTAGATTGAAATATATTTGCCAACAACATTGTACGTTTAACAGAATATGGAATAAATATCACTGGAAGTGTGTGTAAAATATGTATTTATAACTTTAAGCGAGGACATAATGCAAACTATCGAGAAGTTACTAAAAAAAAATTAAACTTAAAGTTGTTGTAAATACAATTATATTTAAAGTAGAGAATTGCCACATCTCGCATGTCAAATAAAAATAAAATGTACTGATGATGTCCTAAGCGTCGTTAATCCTTTAACAACTGTGTTCCATATAGTACTTTGCAAAAATTAACCATAAAGACACTTACTTTATCACGTAGAAGCAAAGCCAGTTCCTCCTAGTGATTTAACGGATAGTTGGCCGAATAGTAGGACGATTGCTTATAACTTAATGGGTAGCTAACAGACAATATCAAGCATCCATCTGTAAGGTGGATAAAATAAGAACAATTCTTATGAATATTACATAGTGATCCGACACTTCGTTAAACCGCTGTGGATTAATATCTGCCACTATTCGGTTGATTATTCGGCCAACTATTCGGCGCCGAATAGTAAGCAACTGCGGCTAAACAAAATATCAGACTACAATGCGATGTTCACAAGCATTGTTCTTATCTTATCCACCTTTCAAAAGAAATATTGCCTGGTATTGTCCGTTAACTAACCATTAAGTTATAAGACATTATCCCACTATTCGGCGAACTATCCGTTACATCAATAGTTCCTCCCCAACAGTTTTCCACGTGATTATTTTTTTTTTAATTAAATTGCTTATATGGAGAAGGTATTTTCGTAGAGCCAATTAAAAATATCAAAACGCATAGTTGGTTCTCTAATTTGCACGAAAAGCAAAATGACAATAACAATGCACATAGCTTGAACGATAACAATACATATAGCTTGAACGCGAGGCTCTACACATGAAACAGTATGCGAAATTTTAAAGCCTACCTTATAGGTATAGCCACTTGAACAAGTTTAGTTAATAGCGAATTTATTCCTTATGTAATAATTCTTTTTCTACATGTTGAATTATAAATAATATATTATGTAGAGTTATAATAATTACCAGCCATTATGTTCTCTAAAATAAAAGAATCTAAAACTCAAAAATGTGTGCAAATTAAAAAAAAATCTCTTCAATTATACCACATAGGAAATGCTCACATTTTACGTATACACACCGTGTACGTACCCGAAGTATATTCATTTAAAATCCTTTTCACAAAATATATTTTTGCAACGTGTTGCTTTTTTCTTCTTTTTTTTTTTTTTTTTTTTTATTACTATAACGAGTCTTTTCCTGACATTAATTACATTCCCAGTTTTATCTACTTACTAACTTCTACCTTCATACCCATAACTATAAATATTGTGTTCCATCATCATCATTATCATCATCATACTCTAGTTTAGTAAGGTTGTTCTTGGTATGTACTTATAAAAAAAAAAGAAGTAAAAAGAAAATATGGCATTTTGTTAGCGCATAACTTTGTGCTATTCATTCAATGTAACTCATATTACCGCCCTCCTAATATGATGATGAACGAATATATTTTGAAAGGAATAGTTGAAACGTGAATTTTGTTCTAATTATAAAGTTTTCAACCAAATTATAATTTTCTTCTGTGAGGTGACTTGTAACTAAAGGTGAGTAAATAAAATTTATCGTATATTCTATTCATGCAACTAAAACCATTCAATATGTAGTGAATAGTTTTATAAATATGAAAATCATATAATTTATGTTTATTTTGAAATGATTGGTGAAAATGGCTGAAAATTAAAAAAGATAATTTTCAAATAGTTTCAAATTCAAATAGACTTCTTTTATCTAGTTTACTACAGATGTAACGTTCAAAAGACTGACACATAGTACATATTAGCAAGTAGAGGTATTTTGTGCTACAAGTTATTGAATCAATGTTTAAGGTAAATGGTATTACTTTAGCGTAAACTACGAGTACGAAAAGTGATTCGAATTAAAATCTCAAATTAATAAAGTATTTTCATTTTGATAGAATACAAAAATACGTATCAAATGAAAAAGACTTGAAATTTATTTTATTTATTAGAATTACTTGTATTATCAAAACAAAAATTTTGGTTAATAAAATAAATAATTTGAATGAACAGAAAATTGTATAAATAATAGTCTTTCAGTTAGCTTAAAGTTTTCGAATTTAAAATCACTATTGTGATAAATGTATAAAATGCTATTGAAATAAATAAAAATGACTAAAGATTTTATTATTAATATTTTCAGAAAATGCATCAAAACTTTATCATGATAATAAGGAAATATTCTTTATTCAAAGTGACATACTGTTTTATATGTTAAATACTTTCCGTTTAGCATAATTATAATTAAAAGTATATAAAAAGAAAAGTTATAAAATTATTATAAAAGATTAAGAGCAAATGAGAGTTATAAAATATGAATATGAATTATCTATTAGAAAAGTGTAAAATGTAGAAAGGTATGAGATGGGAGATGTTACCAAGAACTACTTAGTTGAAACATTATACAACGATTTTCTTATTGTATTACAATAATGGAAAATAATGGTAGGTCGACGTAGAGGTAGATGATTGTTAAACTTTTCATAAAGAGCAAATAAGTATATAAAGTAAAGTTCAAAAGCTCTTCAGTCTTTCAATGTTATAAAATAATAATAGAAAAATGCCTTTATAATATTCATCATAATCTTAAAGATAAATGTGTGGCTGACAATGTGTATGGTACACAAATTTATAGATCATTAATGTGATATATAATAAATATATGATTACAAGAAATTTTATAATGTGTGTAATTTTAATGTAATGTCTATGTTTGATGTTCATGCAAAAAAGATTAAGAAATATTTTGTTTTTTTGGTTTCTTTTCTTTTATGATGTATAGTATATTTGTCTAAGTAACGCCTAAAGAAAAATGACAACTTACCGAGAATGCTTTCAAAAACACCAAACATTGTATAATTCCTTCCATTGTGTCACCAGTAAGGCAAAATGTCCCTGTAAGATGTCGTCCTTTACGACCAACTGCCGTTGCTAAAGAGGCATGCACTAGTGCACGTCGATGGCCCTGTCCACCGTTTGGTAGGCTCGGCGGTAATGGAGCCGCACGAATAAGTCGCTCTAACGAGTCCATTACTTATTTTAACGTTATTTTCTTTATTTTTATTTGTTTGTATTATCTTCTTTTACTTGTTTGTTTGTTTTTTTTTAATTTTATATTTTATTTTTCTCTACAAACTTTCTAGTATTTAAAATGAACGTTTCGTTGACGGTGCAATATCAATTTTTCTGCACAAATTCTTATTGACAAAAACATTATCATCTATTTTCTTTCGTGAATTTTAATGTTAACAATTCACTTAATTATTATTTGCTGGAGATTAATGTCTCCTGTCGTTTAATATGTATCATCTTAATATGTTATTGTTTTGCACTAAATTTTTTTTTTTTTTTTTTATTTCATTGGATTATTTATTTACTGTAAAATTTAAATTGAAAATGCAAAAATTTTCTATTTTGTAATGAAGAAGAAAAGAAGTTGGTATTTCATATAAAAGTTAAATTTATTATCCAATATATTTTCAGATACTTAAAACGAAAAACCATTAATAATTTCTAGACAACTTAAGAGAATTTATAGTGAATTTATGTTGACAGTTTGAATTGACCAGAATCTTTAATAAAAAAAAAAAAAAATGATTGTAATAAATTACAATATTAGAATGTCGTATGGTTTTTCAATTTAACTCTGGCTGGTTGACATAGTTTTCTCGCAAAATATAGTTATTTGAATTTTCAATTAATTTATAATTTATAAATTTAAAAAAAGAAAAAAAAAACTATATATGGAAAGTTAAATATTTCTGAACTAAAGAAAAATATGCTATATTGAAATTGTGAATAAAAAAAAATAAATAAATACAAGAACAACGAAAGACTAACACAAATGTCCAAAGTCAACAAATAATTGAATAGAAAACCACGGATCTTGATACAGGTTCGATTTAATTTGTACATAATTCAATTATTCTTTCCAAAATTATTATTATTATTATTTATTTTTTTTTGCAAAGACTTTTGAAATGGATATTAATGTTAAAAGAGCATAAAAAAATAAAATGTACCTACATTTCCATTAAAAGTGTATTCGATATCTATATTTTATGACTTAAACGAAACCTTTTGAAAATTATAAATAGAAAGTGTAAATAATCAGCCTCGCCTGAATATTTATAGTACTAAAGAAATGTAAATATGTCCCATTAAATTTTGATAATAATGGGGTTAAATCATGGATACTTTCATCTAAAAAAAAAAAAAAGAAAAGAGAAGCGATATAGGTTCGGTTCTGACTGAAAATAAAATGACATTTCCATTTTTACTTTGTCAACATTTTATTTAAGATGAAATGTCTGGTTGCATTTAATTTTGTCATTTTTAATAGAAAATCCGTAACCTCTTTTACTGTCAACGAAGAATGACAGACACTAACTCTACATTACCCTGAATATCAATTTACGTCTTAATTTATATGCAACGATAAACATAACTGACATTTTTTCATTGTAAAACATAATAAATGCCTTGAACCATTTTCCTAATTAACTCTTGTCACTGGCATCACCTCATTAATTTTATGTTATTATTTTCTTACAGTTTCTATGTAATATAAAATGGTAAATATTTAAGTATCATCATAACACTTTAACTACAGCAATAGAATGTTTGCATCAATGCGGCAAATATTGCATATTAAATTAACATTTTCATAAGTGCATGAAATGATTACTGCATGCTTTCCATGTTCAAGACATGTATTTAAATTATTTCAACATAAAATTATTATTATTATTATTATTGAAGTGTGTGTACCAGAACAACTAGAAATTGGGAAGTAGAGAATCTGTTATATATTCTCTATGGAGATATTTTATCTTCTATAAACTTTGTTAAAAGATCCTAGATAAATACGCAAATAGGACTATCTACCAAATTATTCTCTATTCTATTAGATATTTAGATTTAAGGTTTTAAAGACAAATCCATTCAATGAATATTGTATATAGATCTTTGTTTTTGAATGCTTCCGACTTTTAGGAAATTAGATTTTAAATAGATGAACTGAACACATACATATGGAATAATACATTTATATTGGTAATAAAAACAAATATGGTGACGATAGCTAAGATAATCTTATTTTTGATAGAATCGTCTATTAACAATCTATATTTAAACAAATAATAGCTCAATAAAGGTAAGTCTTTTGTAATATATACAGTTACCTCTGTGTCTCTCTATATATTTCTTAAGAACATTTAAATGCGAAAATAGGAAATATAATCTTACATGACATTATAATATTATACATTAAGAATATTGTTAATATTCTATACTTATATCGAAGAAAATCATTTTGACTTAAATATCACAGTCGAGCTCGAATGACACACAGCAACTAACTTATAAGTAGTATCTCTCCATTTGCATGGAAACGCTGTTCTTACTAAGTGGAAATATGTGTATATTTGTGATATATGTGTTTTTGAACCAATATATTGAGGTGGGTAACATATAGCATCCATTAAGATAAGAGGCCACTAGTGAATTTGAATGTTGGCTCGAAATTCTACGTACATATATATTTCATGACGTGTGAGTTTACAATATATAGTATCTACTTTCATGATAATAATATCTTTTAATATAAACTCAATATATGAAAAGTTAAATTATATTATTCAAATAGATCACCTCTCCATAGAGAATATGCTATTGAGTTTTCAATGGATTTATAAGTAATTAGATCCATATTGTGTTGTATTATTATAATTCACCTTTGTAATCAGCATAGTTGTTAAAATACAATTGAGTAGACTCAGCATATTAATATATGAAGTTTTGAATTTCTTGGATATTCTAAATTAACAACTATTTATATCGATATATTTATAAACTAAATGTCTAAATAAGAGCACATATCTATTTTCAATATTTAAATACTGTGTTGGAAGCATTAAAAATACAATATGGGGAAAATTCAAAATAGTCAATAGGTCTTTCTATTAAATTGAGTATTAATCCTGATGTATATAATCCTAAATGGAGTTTTGCATATTACATAAGCATCAAATATCGCATATAGATAGAATTCAAAATATATGGATTTTGACCGATATAATTTTTTTTTTTATTCTCACACATAAAGATAATTTGAATTTATGATAAACCTTTTTCTGAACTATTCGTTCATACATATAAATATTAATAATCGTTTGCAAAACGATTTATTGAAAAAAGATTTCCTAACCACCCATTATGTATATATGAAAATTTATGAAATTAATTTTGTACCGATTTTTGAAAAATGGGATCTACCAAATAAAAATAGAATTTCTATAAAAGAAAAATTTGAACCGAACTTTGAATTATAATACATCTATTATTAACCCCATATAAACGTAAAATAGAACTTATAACGTCCATAAATTAATAGCTATCGTCATCAGGAACCTATTTATTCTCATGCTCGTACAACATATACGATCGAATCTACTACCTTACCAATGCTTTTATCTTGACTTAACTATATGCATATGCATACACACAATAGATATTTGCTTTGGGCGGGAGGTACAAACCGTTGTCGTTCTCTATTGATACTCATATTTAACAATTGGTTAGATACCTGGGTATTTATTGTATATAGTATATAGCTGTGTGTGTGTGTGTGTGTGTTTGTGTGTGTTTATGAGTATAAAAATATGTAACAATAGATAGGAACTTGGAAAGAAAGCATAATATCCTCTACAATATAAAAGCTTACTGCTTTATTTGTATAGATACTTGAGTGCATAATATAATATTTTAATGTATTATTTCTATATAATGCGAATGGCATAAGATGAACGAAGAGAATACAATTTTATAGGTAACATTTATATCATTGTACAAGTACATAAGTATATATATATATATATAAAATAATATACATCTAGGTAATATGCTCGTTATTGTAAAAAAAAAAAAAAAAAGAGCCCAAGTGATTAAATGAGGTAATTCGTTTTTATTTGTGTATATATACATTTCTACATAGTTTCCCATCATGCTTTCTTTCTTTTATATGGGATAAATTCAATGGCAGGCAAAACATACACACATTATATTTGAATGGATGAAGGGGGTTGGAATTAGGTGTATATTTACAGATATAAAAAATGGGAATAACAAATGTAAAAGGTATGGAATTTTCAAAAAAAAAAAAAAAAATGTCGGTTCTGAGAAATTGTATTTAATATTATGTGGATGATTTGAAAATAAATATCGTGCATATCATCTATAACATTTCTTTTAAAAGTTTTTTTTTTTGTAACAAGCGACATACGTCTTAAGTCTTAATACCTTTCATGATTTTGAATGTTGAATTGAAGAAAATATAAAATACGTGTACTTATTACTTATTAATGTAGTCTGAAAAACAAAAGATAATTTGTTATTATGTATATGAATATAACAATGGAACCGCTTTAGAATCACAGTAATGACTTACTTCTATTATAGATTACATATATGCATTTATATATATTGCCTAATGCCTATATATAATATTTGGTATCATTCGTTTGTTTTAACCCGTACGTACCAAACAATATACATTAAATACATTTCAAATGAAAATTAATGGAAATTTTCCAAGGAATTACTAGAATAGCGAATAGATTACTTTCACAAAAATTGCAAAATAAGACAAAATATAAATAACAATTACGACGATAAAAAAACAAAATAAATTTAATAAATAAAAAATAAGTAAAAAAAACGAAAACCATCTTAAATAAATTTAATGAAATTGTTTTCGGCATTAATTTATGCAATGGCGTAAGCCTTGTTAAAAGCCATTATAAATATTAAGTAAAATCTTCTTTTAAATATTTTATATCTATGCGGGTGTTGCAAGTAGAAAAATTATGATATAATTCAGAGTTATGGTGGTGGTATTTGAACATTTATTATTTTTAAATCAACTGATGGTTTAAATGAAAAATAGAAGAAGCAAAATTATAAATAAAAATGTGTTTTATGAAGTTGAGATTTTATGCAATAACTTCTTTTCTTTTCCTTTTTTTTACTTTGTGAATTTTAAATTGCGTTACGTTTTGTTGCCTGGCCAAATAGGAATATATATGAATTAAATCCACTAAGTAACCATAAAACAATAAATTGCTACTTTTTAGAAAAAAAAATTGTTTTTGCGTCGGATCGTATTTCAGATGCGGTGAAGTTTGATAAAACTAACCGATATTGGCATATTATGTGGTTTTGCTTAAGTAAAACTGACAGCAATATATTTTCAACATGTCAGATATTCGAAATTGTGGAATGGATATGATGTTTTAAACGTAAAAACGTTTAAACCGGTCAGTGATTTTAATGAAATAAATTGCATTAATTTATGACAAACCGAATCTCAATTCGATTTGTGCGGTCTCAACAAAATGGCTGAAATTAAACTTATTTTTAAAATGTATTTTAATTTTCCCATAAACTAAATAATTCACATTTAATGACTAAATAAAATATTTTGAAAACATTTTCAATAAAATCAAACCAAAACTAAATGAAAATGCACAATAAATAATAATAAATTAATTAGAATTCCAACCTTTCTGAATCTCGAGACATCCTAATTTCATTAAATTTTTAATTAAAAGTGTACACATAGTTAATGTAAATGCAGGAAAACGAATGGAAAAAAGAAAATCCCACAGAAACCATTGATTTTCTGCACTGTGCAATGCAATTATACTTAGTATTATTGTAAATTACCATTTTCGTTACTCATTTGTGAAAAGATATTCCAATATAATTGCATATCGATTATTTGGTTTGGTTCATTTGTGAATATTTACTTATTTTGTTTATATTGCGAGTCTGCTATCAATTTAAATGGTTCTGCTTCTGATCGAAATCAAAATTGAATAAAATTGCATATAAATGAAAATAAATAAAATCATGTTATTATTTCAGGTATTATTTTATTATGGTTTGAGTAATGAGTAAACAAATGAAAACAAACAATAAAAGGTCAGTGAGCTTCAAAGTTTGCGTGGTTGTAAAACTGATAGAAAAAAAGTTGTGTTTTTTCTTTTTAATACAATTGCAAAAAAGTTTCAATGAAATTTAAAATGTTCGGTTAACTTGCTGTGCATAAAAATACATTAAAATTATTGAAGCTAGTTACCATTGGTAAATAAGTATTTGAAAAATATAAAATTAATATTCAAGAAAATTATTTTGCAGAATCTTTTCCCTTTTTTTTTCTTCATATTTGTTCAGATTATGGCAAATATACGTTTTGCACCAAAAACAAATTTACATAAAGCTTTTTATGAGCTTTACATTCAACTATATGTCATCATCTTGATGGCAATACAATTTAATCCTAACCCTTTTATTGGAAATTAACTGCTTGCGCTATTTATTCATTTGGAAAATATATTTTCGAGTAATTGCATATCGATTATTTTGGTTGGTTTTATTTGCGAGAAGAAAAAAAAAAAGAAGAAAATTAATTTATTTAAGTGTCGAAAAACTTAACTACTTTCAGGCAACCCACCTAACCTATATTTCAAGAATACGACATTCGAATAAGATCTACCCTCAGCATTAAAAAAAAGAGAAAAGAAAATTATATTATTTTGGTGAATATTTACTTGCTGAGACATAAAGTAAAATATATAGAGGTACCTACACCACACTGCCACACT
>JAABKK020031319.1:0-15512 GCA_011634745.2 Catotricha subobsoleta
TGTGAAGAGAAGGGGGGGGGGGAATTAGATTAAATTCATATGTCTAAGTTTGTTGTAAAGAGGGCGGGGGGGGGGGGACAACATACAATTAAATTCATAACATTTAATTTTGTTTTAATGTACAGAAAGCGAAGGGGGGACGGAGAATGGACAACATAAAAATAAATGCATAACAGAAAGCGGGGGGGGGAATCAAATTTAACTATTATTAAATTCATAGTTCTAAATTTGTTTTCCAGAAAGCGGGGGGGGGGAATGGACAGCATAAAAATAAATTCATATGTCGCTATATTCCTGAAATTATGTAAAACAATTAAATGATCGAATTAAATTGATTCAAAATAAGGCAATTAGTTTTTTCTCAATAAATATAACTAATATTCAAACATATATAATATATGTGTATATACAAGTATATTACATTATACATGTAATTGATTTATATAAAAAAATGGATTTCCAAACAATTACTTATAGATATTAAGATTGTATTACTAAAACATAGAATAGATGAAATGAAATTGTTGAAAATTGATTTTGCTATTAAGAAAAACAATTAAATACGAGCTTACGACACTCGAAGAATTGATAATATTACATATTACCAATATATAATAAAATTATTTATTTTAAATCGTGAAATTATAAAATACATATATACTTAACAATCAATTTTACAATCCAAAAGTAATGATAAGTTAAATAATAATCGCGTTTTTAAATAAAAAACGTATAATATTTAATTAAAAAAAAAAAAATGAAAATTATAATTATTTAAAATTAAATATAAATGTAATTTTGATAAAATGTTACATACAAGGTCCATAGATATATACACAAATAAAATATGTATAATTACATTATGCCGAAAGGGTAAATTAATAAAGAGACGAAATGAAATGATTTTTTTTATAAAAGTATACCTACTGCACTGAAATCAAAAGTATTGTCCGTATTATTATTGCTAGCTTGTGTTTTAACAATATAAAATGGATTCTTCAATTGAAATTGTTTCATTGCTCAAAATGAGTGCAACAACGCATTGCATAATCATTATAGAATGCAAGAAATACCATCATGGTTAATATGTATCGTTTTTGAATAAGACAAGCTGTAGGATAAATGAAATACATAAATATTTTTGTGAGAAGATATTTTGTTAATGAATAATTATATATATTTTATACTTAACATGAACATTATTTTAAGCTATATCTATTACTTATAAGTATGCATAGAAAAATATCTGATATACTAGATGTCTACTATATTGTTTTTGCTGCATAATATAGCCCGTACGCGTGCCATATGAATGAATTCTCATTACAATCGAAAATTTGGCGTTTATATTCCTAAATTTAGTGCGGCTATATGTACCACATTTTGCATATACAATACAATTCGCTGAATGAAGCGAATGTCCAAGCAAATCACATTACAATTGACGAATAGATTCGAATTTCCAAATTTGTTTTTTGTGTTCATGACTTGCATACAAATACAATTTTTCTTGGTTAAAAAGATTCTTCGAAGTTCTTATTTGTTTTATAAAAATATTATATTTAAATTTTCTGATTCAAACAAGAAGAAGAATTTCATTTTCTGTTGGAAGCGTAATTAAAAACTTTTTTGTCGATATATCCAAATGTTATAGCATTATATTTTTACCGCGACGTTTTCGAAATTGTAGCCAAATTCAATTTTAAGTTACTACAATGAAAATATATAAAATTTGTGAAATTAATAAGTACTTAATCATAAAAATAAAAAAAAATATATAAACAGTATCCCACTTGCATTGTCAAAATATTTTTCTATAAAGTGATTATGAAAATAAACACTACATTGACTAAGATAGTTGCGAAATCTTACCCAAAAAAAAACACACCTTAAAGAGGAAATTAAAGGAAAGTATTCTCATCCAGAAAAATCTAAGAAATTTCGAAAATACAAGTTGATAATAGAAATTTGCCTATAATGTATATTAGAGTGGATCGAATTTTTCAGAACCGCCGAAACCATTGTTATCTGAACTGCATTTTGGCTCCTGATTAGCGTCATATTTTTTTTTATTGCAATCACCGAGTTAAGTTAAGTTAACTGAGTTAAGCACCTCGGAGATTGCAATATAAAAAAAATATGACGGTAATCATGAACCAAAATTCAGCTCAGAAAACAATGGTACCGGCAGTTCTGAAAAATTCGATCCACCCTAATGTATATCATAATTTTATATGATATGCGAATTTCATTTAAAGATCAATAATAGTATGATATGGTATCTGTGTTAAAAAATATGACATTTTGACTTAATATAACTTAGAAAAATTCTTTTTGTAATACTCGATTTGTTATTGTTTATGCTACTTTTTAATTTTAATTAATTAATTTTCATAAATGTAATTCTATCAATTATTATTATCAGAGGTAATGTATCATTTTAATTTTTTTTTATCTATGTTAGGGTGAATTAATTTTTTTTCATGCCTTCTATCGTCATTTTTTACTTCATTTTTGAAAAAAAAAATAAAGAATTGGTTTTGTGATTTCCTTTTTCTTTACCACTTTTTTCTGGATCTCAGGATATTAATCGTTAAACACGCAGTGTCTTGAGTTCGTAAAAATATACATACTGAGCTTTTGAAATATTTTGCTTTTTTGCTTTGAGATCCAATTTTTTTTTTCTCCGAATCCAGTGAGAGGTTTTTGATGGTCAATATACCCAAAAAAACGCACAATCTTGTGCATGCAAAAAAAAGTTTTATTATTAATTTGAGGAGAATAAAATTCTGCGTCTTTTGGTAACATTCAGTATAAAAACGAAGATTATGTATCAATCCATTGGCAGCTTGGTAAAAATTAAAATTTTTGCATACAAAAGTATAATATGATTTATAAATTTAATTTTTTTTCGCCTTAAAAAAATAAATAAAAATACCAGCTTTGCTTGGTAAACAGAATTCAAACCACTTATTTTTATCGTTTTTCATTTAATAAACAATATGAAATATAGAAATTGATATCATATTCAGGTAGATTTTTAGGCTAACGAGTATAATGTGATTTTTTTTATTTTTTTTAGTTTTATTTTTCTTTTCCATTACATAGCTGATAAATTTTACTTAATATTTATTTAAATGTGAGAGTGTGAAGTATTTTACAACCCTCTGGTTATATCTGAAGTGCTAATGAAAACGAAAAAGAAATTTAATATATTCGTTGCACAATACCTTCAGGGATTTAAATATTATAAAAACAGCTATTTGTAAAACCCATTCCACTTTCTGACGTTCATTTATTTGTCTTCGCGCCTATTAATTCATTTCATAGATATTGTAAATATAAAATGGAAAACAATTTACATAAAATACATAAAATAATTTCATACATAACACCACATATTTAGATGTACTCATATATTATTTTGTTATGCATTATTTTGTTTAAAATAAAACCTCTTTAATTGTATTAAAGTTCACTCTTTTCATTCAGCTTATGCTTTACATATTCGGTTTTTGTTTATGGCAAATTTTTGGGGTATAACTTTGCGTAGTGTTGAGAGTATTTAAAGACAAGAAAGTTTATTATATTATATAAACTTTTCCATTGTTTTTTTTTTTTTTTTTTAAAAGAATAAACATGATGCGATAGAAAATACAATACAATACGGTATATATGTTATATATTTTATGGAATGAGTAGGTACCGCGGTTACTGGTTATATATTATACAGATATGTTAACGCAGCACCATTTTCATTTCGTATACATAATTAATGTATTTATTATAAATTAGGTGTTGTGTTGTTTATGTTCATTCTTTGGAAAATGTCAATTTCACAATTCACAATACATATATACTTTTGCTTAGCAGAAAATTTTAAGTAGATATTGTTCTCTGCTTCTTTGAAATAATTAAAAAATACCAGACGTGTTTTGATTAAATTGGTTGTTATATTTTTATTTTAGAAAGCATTTTTTGTTTCTTTTAATTTTTGATTCAGCTTCATTAGTGAATAGCATTTTATAATTACAGAAATATTCTCAAATTAATATTTTAAAATCAATTTTATTCATTCTGAATATCGTATTAAATATTTTTCTATTGACATAATATATAATTTTCATTACCTATCAATTATATATTTTCATAATTGTATGCATAAATTTATTACAATATTAATAATGTTCAAAATTAAATATTACATTATGCATTAGGTCTGATCGAAAATGGTTTTTTTTCTGTTAGTGCGTACTGAAAATTTGTTTTAAAATTTAAAAAAAATTACCATGACCATAACTCAGTGAAAAATCAACCAATTTTCATCGCCGATGGCTTTCCTAAACGCATAATAGAATTTTTCAAAACTTTGTAGAATTGAAATATTATCACCACTTCTTATTCACCATCACCTCCTAATCTCGCTTTAACGTTCATAAACATTTTCAAGTATAAAAGTAGGTGGGGCAAGGAGCGAAATCGAGAAAAAAATTACAATTAGGCTTAATTTTTTTTTTTTTTTAATAACAATAATGGGTAATACAGATGAATTTCTATTTTTTTTATTTAAAAAAATTAGCACTAAAACTTTTTATGAGGGTGGTTAAAGTGACACTGGCATAAGTTTTGTTTCGATTACCACCCCAATATTCGAGAAAAAAAATATCTTTGACCTTTAGGCATAACCTTTGACCTCTTTGGTTCAAGATCAGATTTGGTCACTCTAAAACCTAGTCCTCTCGCTTTACAATTCCGTTAGAGGTACGTACATTCGATGCGGTATCGCAATGATTCCTTGAACTCGTACTTTAATGATTTTGTTTATGCCGGTGATGCATAATGGGCCCTTGCGGCCTGCATGCGGAGTCTTTGATCCACCCGCTCCTTTCCATCCATTTACCCATCCAAGATCTTCCCGGGTAAAGAAGATGAGATGTTACTGATTGTTTTTATTTATCGCTTACCGTCGAATCTACCCGGGTAATGGAAATGGCTTGTATTGTATGTTATACGAATACAGAGGGCGATCGGAATAAAAGCAAGTATTGTTTTCGTAAATTTTTTGTTTTATTTTTCCACTATTTTTCTGGACGTCAGGACTGAGCGGTCGGATTTTGATGGTCAATATACCCCCCAAATTAGCACCAACATTTTTATTTTGCAATATTTTTTACTGAAGACAATCAAAAGCAGAAAAAACTTATTTTCGACCACCCTTAGTTTACAACAGATGCGAGAACAGATGATTTCTTCTCACACTAATTAATTTTGGTCAAATGTATAAGTTATTTATAAGAGGTTTGGTTTAATTTAATGATATATTTGTTTGCATTATTTATTATTAATGTGCTCAGCATATTTATTCTACCACCTACAATAAACACATATCCAATGGAAGCAATGGGACTAAAATCTAACAAAAATTAACTGAAGGAAAAATATTATACTTACTACATTCTTGAACAAAAAATATGCGAATTTTTCTCAAAATATTTTTTTATGCGATATTTGTAATTGAGTTCATATCGAATTCTTTTAATAACCTTATATACTTACTTATTATATAAAGCAAATAAATTTTATACGCCAGATTAATATTAGAGGTATCTATAGAAAGACTGTATGTGTATGTATATATAGCGTAATACCTTTGCAGTCAGTATAAAGATTGTAAAAACGTACATGGTTATGATTAAAAATTAACTTTATTGTTATCTTTCAATTTCCGTCTATATAACGACAAATCCTAATGGCTGTAAAGCCAATCATTCTAAGAAAACATTATCCAATATTTCATTATATCATAATTCAGGCGGTTATTTTGCTTTTGAAGCGATCAAATAATAAAATCAGTTTTTTTTTATTGCAGTAAAGGCTGATTTATGCCTGTTTAACTAAATTATTGTCTTTGCATAATTTTAACATATTTTGCATTGGGAAACTGTCCAAATTATGTAGACGCAACGTAATGACTTAGTTTAGTTTGCAGCCATAAATCAATCACAATATTTTGTTCATCCATTATTTAGATATCATGAATGCTTATAGAAAAATTTAATTTGAAATATTGGGAATTTAAGTGGCCAGTGATATAAATATAAAAAAGAGGATTATTAATCAACACGTAAGTATCAATTTTTTACGAAAATGACATAATGATGCAAAAATGTTCAGAATTCATTTTTACATTGTATAGCGACGAGTTTTGTGAAAAAAAAAAAATTTCCGCCATTCACATTTCAAATTTCCTATTTTACACACAGTTTTGTGAAAAATTAAGAAAAAAAAAATAATGATATTTTTCTTATTTGG
This sequence comes from Catotricha subobsoleta, assembly GCA_011634745.2. NCBI lineage: Eukaryota > Metazoa > Arthropoda > Insecta > Diptera > Cecidomyiidae > Catotricha > Catotricha subobsoleta. The sequence continues at coordinate 6,313 of JAABKK020031319.1, forward strand.
TTTTAATAATAATAATATTGTTTTCTTAATTGAATAATCTCGAAGAAAATTTACTTTTTATCATTAAATAACAACAGGTAACTATCCGAAGCAACGTCACGTAAACTATTAAAGTTGAAAAAATTACAGTAAAATATAATTTATGTATTTTCTAACTTTCTACAAATGAAACAGATGAAATTCTACCTTAGAATCTAAAAAAAAAAAAAACAAATTTGCTGCCGGCATTGTTTTAAGTCTCTCTTGAAAAATTCATAAAAACACACTTACGTGTTATTACCGCTAAGTTCTCGAAATACTATTGTTAAAAAATAAGAAATATTATTATAAAAACTATTCATATTACACATATGACATAAGAGAAAATATTTTCTAAGTACTTACTCTACATCAATATCCTTCAAATAATGAAAATTTTCATCATTGTACAACATTAAAAGCAACTGTGTTTAAAGAAAACTGTAATAGTAAACATTTTAAAAGTAATAGAATTACTTTAAAACTACTATTGCGATTATATTTTGCGTCTTAAATATAACAATTTTATAGAATTTAACAGAAATTTTGTTCAGAGCTTTCTACCTTTTGTTCAATTATGTTTAATTAACAATAAATCTAGAAAGGAAAAAGATTAGAGCTTTTGGTTCAAAAAAAGTAAATGCATTTATATACATTTGTTACACCTTTTAAATATGGTAGTATGTAGTATAGATGTATATAGCTTTTAAATGTATGTATTATGAATTATTTAAATGAGTCTAAGTACACTAAATCTATGTTCGATAACCAGAAAAATCAGTGAAGAAATCCCATTGCAGAAGCACGCTCAACATTACCTCTACTTTTAATGGTCATTATTCAAATGATATTACACATATCACAATTTTTGACAAAATACTATCGGAAAATTGATTGTAAATCGATTGAATGTTTATTTTATATTATATAATAGGCACACTATATGTCTGCTTCCTGATGCTTTACTATATAAATATAATGGGTTGTACCTACTCAAACATTCTACATGATTATATATTGGTTTTGCATATTATCTCTTCCGTTCTAATACAATATAATATACAATTTATAGGGTACCTACCTACAAAGAGGATAGGATAGACACAATATATCAATGAATGGCATTATGGTGATCTGATGAGGTCGCATATCTCGGTTTACAAAATAGAATGAAATCTAGGTTCCTGAGCGCTCTTTTGTACATGTACAACTATCTATCTAGTAAATTTAAAGTGAATTAAGGATTTCATCTTATTTATACTCAGCTTGATAGCAATATACATATATACACTCGAAATATAGGTTTACTTATCTTCCAAATACCTATAGACATGATTATATTCATCGACACTGCTCTACATAAACATTACCTCATTGACAAACAAGAAACCCAAATGCACAATACAATTAATAAAATTATATATATATAATATAATCTTAGTTTTGATGTGCTTCACAAAATAGTAGAATATCTAATTTTCTGAAAGGTGTGTAAATTAACAAAATAGTTTTGTTACAAGTTACTAATAATGATTTGAATGTAATTTTATGAATCTATAAGATAAATGTATAGATTATGAATTTGAATTGGTTAGATATAGTGATAAGTATACAAACTGATACTAGAATTTGAATGGATATTCTACAAACGAACATAACGAAGTTGGTCATCGTTTAAACTTTGTGTAATTTTATTTGTTAATATATATGTTTGAAGAAAATATAGTGTTGGGTTGAGTGAGCGAGTCAGAATTTGCTATTAAATTAATGTAATGTCAGAGTTTTAAGTAAGTACTGAGTACGTATATTTCCCTATTCGCTCGCTAAATTTTTACAGCTCTGGTGACTTTATATTTATTTATTTTTATAGCCATTTTTAATATAAACCTGTAATATGATATTTGAATGTAATTACTATTTAGATTATCTATAATTTAACGTTATATCTTAAACCAAACAAAAACCGCATATAAGCATGATTCGTATATGCAAACAAAATTATGAGACCAGAATTTAACCTAAACCTAAACCTGCCTATAAATGTAACCAAATATCACTATAAATTAATAATAATATATTGTATGCATATGATATAAGAATATGGGATGTTCTATTGTTCGTAAATCGTGTATTTTACAAGCTTATTTATTTATTTATTTGCTCAGTTATAGAATTATTTTTTAATTTATTGAGTTTCTTTTCCTGCAGTTAACTAAGTATGTATGTGCAAAATCGCTTAATATACCATAGACTCCCCTGCTAAAAATGTACCTATAGTCTACACTCTAGAACATTGGTGGCAAATCAATGACACGCGAAGCAAAATTTATGACACACCAAATGTTTAACTTATTTCATTTTAATTTTTTTTAAATATGGGTATAATAATTTATCAATCGTTGAATGTGACATATTCTGCTCTTGAAACTGTATAAGTATTTCGTTCCTAAGATCTAAAAAACTGGTGGAAGGTCTCGGAACAAAAATCATTTTATCTGATTTTCTTAGCATTGAGTGAACGAAAGGAAACCAAAATCAATCCTTAACGAAAATATTTGTATGCAATCGGCGAAAACACGTCATATGAATGGCATAATCATGGCATAATCATGGCATGTTTTAACATTAATGGCAAAATATACCATGGTTATGCCATGCTTATGAAGTGTTTTCGCCGATTGCATACAAATATTTTCGTTAGGGATATATTTTCAAGCAAAAGAGATTCTGTATCTACCGTTCGGTCGATGATTAATATATCGGTGAAGTTACTAAATCTTGAGAAAAAATATAACATAAAATGACTAAACGGGTTTAATAGCAAAAATATGTTAATGTAACAATTAATTGACAGCTTATTTTCTTGTATATTATATTATACACTATAGGGGTATTCTGGTAACGTTGTAGTAAGCTTGCATATCTCCACATAAAAATTTGTCATAACGAAACTTTTACTACGATAGTAACTTTACAAGACCCTTACAACGGTTACAAAAATATCCCTTATTTACTACACACTAGTCATTTAAATTGTACTTAGTTATTTTGATAGCAAACAAATACTAGATTTAGCTATAATTTACACATCGCCGTGCCAGTTCAAAATTTATGTTTTAAGATGTCTTACTTTTGCACTAGCACGGCGACATACAGTTTTTTTTTTATAGTGTAAGTGTATACTTATGTAAATTATGGTGTTTTAAATCTAATATTTTTTACCTAAATAACTACAATTTAAACCACACTATAATTGTTAGCAGGGCCATAGTTGATCTACAAAATTCTAAGCTAACACTTGATTTCTTCCCACATAACATCTCCACTACAATTAATTAAGAAATAAAAAACGAAATGTGATAATAATTCTAATTAAATAGAAAATACACTTCAGACCATCGTTATCACATTTGTTTACTTAGAACACACACACGCACGCATCTCCTACGTCAGCATCCTATATATAATAAGTAAATTGTGGCTCAATAAAACGATAACAAATTTATTAAGTAATTAATACTATTGTGACAGATCGATATATTATATGGTATTATATTAAATATTATCAATACATCAATCTATGAAACGTGCCTTATGATAAGCCTTATGCTATATATATTTATATACTTGTTACTTTAATAACACAGATATACATTTATGTATATATCTACGTGCATAGTGCATATAGCTTGGAAATAAACCATTTAATTAATTAGTGGCTATAGCGGTATGGATTTTAAGGTTTGCATATAATATATTTCGTTATTAATACGATAATGCAAATTCTAATAATAATATAACAGTGTTACGATATGCATAAATGTAAACTATATTCGTGGGATATTATTATAATTTCATTAAAATAAAGAAAGTATCGACACAGATTGTGGTAAAAAAAAAAAACTCAACGTAAGTACACGAGTAGAGTAGGTATAATATTTATTTTCACGGTTACGGAAAAATGTACTTCTTGTCTCATAATAATTTTATAGAACGAAATTTAAGGTTAATACGTTGAAATTAATTTATATGCACTGACTTCAAATAAATACCTTTGATTTGTCTACTTTTATATTCATAAATATTTAACAAAAAAAAAATGTGCAGTATTTTACAGACAATTGTGATTAACCTTATTAAAATATTTGTATCCACTTACATAAAAGCAGCATACAGCAAAAAGTTATATTTCTCTCTTTAACATAATATGTAAAATGCATTAAAAGAAAAATTGTATTTCTTTCTTCATTACAGTGGCGTCCGACTCCTAGATATAGGTAGCCAACCCATAGAAATCGGTGAAATCTATATGAAAAGCAATCCATAGAATATAAAAACATTGTAAATTAAAATTAATATTTAATAACTAATTTTTCAACAAAATATTTCTTGTTTACTAATTTTATTTCCTCGCTACCACCACAAAAAATCCAAATGTAATTCACAAAAATGCGATGGAAGTCCATTGATCTTTAATTTTGAGCAGTCATTTAATTCGATTAAAAACGAAAACATAATGAATAATTTGTTGATGAAATATAAAGGAAATAGAAAATTTTACAAAAGAATATATAGTAACATTCTGTAGCGAGTTCTGTAGCGAATACACGAAATTCATTAAATTGTGTTTAACGTATCCGTACGCAGACAGTTTGTACAGCAGCAAGATCGTTTAAGAACTTTTTTGCGGTCCACGTAGAATCAACCAATAATAATAATATACTATCAAAGACGAACTTACATTAAAAAAATATATAACATCTTTTAAAATTATGAAAAACCCTCCAAAACTACAAGTCGCGGTAACCTTTAGTATCAATGTAAAAACGTAAACATTTCAACATAGAATAAATATAACATTAAAAGTTTGTGTACGGTGCATATACTTGTTCATATAAATAGATAGCTTAAATGAATAGATTAAATTACCCTATTGGAACGGTACACTTTCCAAGGTATACAAATGTATACAGTATACTTTATAAAGGAAACATTGGAACACATATAATTTGTAAGGTATATACTATGTAATATGAAAAATATACTCTCTATGGTTTATACTTTACATTTATATTTTGTGAAGTATGTTAAATATACCGTGTAACGTGATTATTGAATAAAAGTTTACTCCGGTAAGTATTATAATGTTCCAATGTTTACTTCATGAAGTATATTTATTTGTATACTTTGGTAGGTTACCAGATTTCCAATAGGATAATTAAAATTATGTAACAAAGAGCTTTATTATTTCAACCGACAGTATTTTGATTCATAATCATTTCTAAGTAGCAGCACAAGTAGTAACGGGCAAGCGATACAGAAAATATATAAGCAGACCATTTATAATTCTTGGAAGAAAAAAAAAATGAAAAATAAATCACTCGTTAGATTCCATATACTAGTAGTTCTGTATTCCATAACGTTGATTATATAAAATACTTTTTAACTTTCAACATTATTCATTACGTGGCATTAGTTCTTACAAAAAGTAGTCACACAATAATATTTGCTATTGTTATTGATGGAAATGGAAATTCAAACAATGCAGCTCAAGAAGTCAGTGATGCATATTATGCTACATCGCCCATTTTTAAACAAAAGCAAATAATATTCTAACTCAACTTCTTCCTTAGAAATGCTTTATAGTTAGTTATCTATGCAATAATACTTGCATGGTAGAACTATATTATAGTCCAAATGACTATTGAATTTTAGTTTTGTAGTAAGAAGCTAAAATACAGAAGGTAAGTACGAATGAAAAACCACTGACTATATAAGTACATATAAATGACGTAAGTACTTACAGTCTCATCACACTTTTGAACATAACATACATGCAGAGTATAATTTCTTCTTCATTCGATTCTTCTAAAGAACAAGAGAAAAAAAATCGCGAAAACAATCCCTGAAAAGTATAATATTTAAAGATTACTCGTGGCTGTTGTCTTAGCAGCGGCGTCTACGCGACGAATTGCAAAACCCTCAGGAGTCTTTTCTTTTTTCTTTTCTTTTTTTTTTATTTTTTTTATTTTCACAGACAGGAGGTTAGATGAAATGAGAAGAAGCAAATAAGGATTTCAAACATGGAAGTTATGTTGTATAACTATTGTACTTATTATACATAATTGGAATAGATCCAACATTTTTATCGGTGATGTGGTTCGTTATTTGTATACACTATGATATGATTTTTTGTTTTTTTTTTTTTTGGAAATATTTTTCGGTTTACAATTTTCTGATGACTTCAACATTTTTTTTTTTTTAATTTTTAATTTTTGCAAATTATTTTACCTTATGGGTTGAAGCAATTCAATTATCTTAGTTCTTATTCTTACTTTAATAATAAATATGAAAAACCACAACAATGATTTGCTTAATAGTTTTACCAAAAAACAAAAAAATTATTATTAATTATTTTACATATTATTATTATTATTAAAAATTAAGTGGAAAACAATTTCTTTTTCTAATAGTTTGCTTTAGTGCTATGTGGTTTATCGTCTCAATTATTAATTTCATAGCAGTTTCCAACAATACGTGCAGCCTCGCGAATTCCGCTTAATATTGCGCCGTGAACCTGAAATAAAATTTTATAAAAATAAAAATTCTCTACATTTAAAAATATTGTAAATAGAATTTGAGTTTAAATTTAGTACCGTTGATGGATATTGTTTGTTTGTATGTTCGCCACAAAAGAAAAGACGTGGTATATTATTCTTAATTATATCCGAAACATTTGATGGTATAACTGGTTCTGCCAATATATCATAATCACTTCCAGAAGAATCCACCGAAACATAGCTATCGGTACCAAATGACCACGGATCACTTCTCCAACGTGTTACATTGGTTTCAATTGGTTGAGGAACACGATTTTTACCGAAAATGTTTCTTAAAACACTAATACTATGACTTATTATACATTCGTCTGTAACATTTTCTGCAAAATCACTAGCTCTTCCAGCGAGAAATGCAACTAGTACAGGAGATCTTGATTGTGATATACTATGAAATAGAAAATTCTCTCCACGACTTTGTGTTGTACTTCCAATATGCCCAAAAAAATCTAAATTTGTGTCCCAAAATATTCGGTTAAAATACAAAACAATTTTATTCAAATTACCAAAGCCAAGTCGGTTAATGGATTTCTGTTTCCAATTCGGTAATGCTGGCTCAAATTGTACAATATTTCGTTCATTTTTGTTTGGTGATAATGAAATTGAATTTTTTAACACACCAAGAGGTAAAGTGCATAACACAAAATCGCCGTTATAAATTGAAGGTGCTCCAGTAATATTTTCGGTTCTAATTTCTACACCATTCGAAAAATATTTTATTTTTTTAACGGCTTCATTAAGATGAATATTAAGCCCTTCAGTTAATGCAACAGCAATGCTAGAATAACCATTTTTGAAAACTGCATGATTTCCAATAAATTCAGAGTTATTGTCTTCGCAGAAATACTTTAATGACAGATTACTCAATTTTGTTTCGTTAGCATATTCCAAGTTTGCAAAATGCCAATCCAGAATCATGCGATCTTTGATCGAAATGTACATATCACTTGGCATATCCTCTAATTTAATTAGTTCCGTTTCAATACATTTCTCGATAACTTTAAATTTTTCAAGTTTTTTATAAAGCATTGTGATGTCACGACTTGTGCACCGTAAATTAAATTCATGATCAATATATTCTTGGTTATTATCAATACTTCGGATTGGTTGTGTCATTATAAGATTACGATGAATATTTTTTAAAGAATTGATTTGTTCAATAACATGATTAATAGCTTCTTGATTTTGAATTAATTTCTGCTGTGACAAAATGATACGTGCTAAATGTTGGTTTTTATATTTTTTTATATTGATTTCTTTTTGCTTAATGACCAATTCTAATGCACGTTCTAATGAAATAGGTGGAGTATTATTTCTAATATTAGTACTTTTTTTTTCTAGTTGAGAAGACAAATCGTTAGCGGAATCTAGCAATCGATTAAATTCATCCTGTGCAATTGTAAACCGTTCTTTTGACACTGCTGTACCATCTGATTCATATAACTGAAAATTTTGTTTTATTGGAATCATTTCCATATTAGTTTGCTTGCTTAAAGTCATCAACGGATTACCATAAATGCCTGAAACAATCATTGCTCCCAAGTCAGTGAAGTATTTAGTCTTCCGAAAAGTTGTAATTCGACCACCAACCCGATCTCGCCCTTCTAATAATATAACTTCTACACCGAATTGTTTTAATTGCTGGGCGGCAATCAACGCAGATATTCCTGCTCCAATAATAATCACTTTTGCAATTTTAAATTCAGAAATTGGTATAAGTCGCTTGAACAATCCAAAATTAATGAAGCCATATCGTTCTAAATATTCATGTACTTTTTGAATCAACTGAACATCACCACTGAAGGTTGTCGGTAAATTTTTCAAAGCGTTTTCAAAAGTTAACTGTATCTTTGGATTATTTATCCACATTTTCAATAAGTTGTTGCGAATGTTTAAATACACAAGTTCTGCAGGCAATCCATTTAAGCTTGAATTTCTATTGATTTTGGGAAAAAATGACTTTTCATTAAACGACATTGCTTGTGGCGGTAACCGGGATAAGAATGCTGCACCTTCGGGACTTGTTAAGAAAATTTCATAATTAGTATGCGATGCTAACATGTCAGACATTTTAATTGGAAATTGATAACTTGATAAAAAATAAACGTGTTGGTATTGTTTCTTTTATGTTTATAGTAATTGATTTATTTAATATATTTAATTATTTCTCATTATTAGTTATAACTGATGATGGTCACATTAAATTAAATCGTTTTGAATCCAAAATAATATAAAAACAAAAAACATGAAAACTACAATAAAATTAATTTGCACAACAACTATTTGACTTTTACTCCGGAATTGTTCGTATCTAACTAACTATAAATATGTATTGGTTTTTTCAGTTCATCTGTAATATTTATTTATAATTTAGTTTCAGAATGTGGATTGATGTTGATTGATATCAATACACGATACCATACATGCGCACTTTCCCCTCCCCTCTCCTGAGATCTCTGAACAGAAACTATTATATTATTATTTATGCTAATACAGTGATCCCTCGATAAGTCGAACCTGCGATAAGTTGAATATTCGATAAGTCGAAGCGCTAAATTTCTTATA
>JAABKK020031340.1:0-15501 GCA_011634745.2 Catotricha subobsoleta
TATAAGAAATTTAGCGCTTCGACTTATCGAATATTCAACTTATCGCAGGTTCGACTTATCGAGGGATCACTGTATATTGAATAAAAAATAAGCTGCCAATGACTTGATACACGACATCATTTTTGTTAGAAATGCTGAAAAAAAATTGCTTTTTCTACCACTATATCGAATCTTAAAGTTATGTATTTTCTCAGGGCTTAGTGAACAGATCGAAACCAAACCATATATATATATATTTTCAAGAGAAGATTTCGCTGCTCGTCTTTTGGTATATTAACCGCCAATATTCGACAACGAATTATTCTAAATTAGGTAATGCATTAAAATGATCTGGTCGTTATAGTATACATTACGTACACACTATGATAATCATAGTATGCGTATACTCGTACACTTAAAAAAAAATTATTGCAAAATAGGTATTTTAAAGTTGTTAAATACCTCTGAAATTTGTTTTCTTTTCATTTAACTTTTTTTAATAATACATCTATAATTGAACTTGTAAATAATGAATTTATAATAATTAATTAAAAAATACATACACAAAAGATATGAAATTACCTACATATATTTATTTACACATTTGTTATTCAGTTTTTAGCGTTCAAATAAATAAAAATAAAGATTAACATTATAATTTTTTTATTTATCATATCCAACAAATGTCGCTTACTTCAAATCAGCGCTTATTGCAATTTCACAATTATTTGTATGGGAAAGAGAAATTTTCTTTAAATTTAAATTAAATTATAAAATTGTTAATAATTAAATTATGCACGTTTTGTTAAGTTAATAGATCTACATCTAATACAATCATCAAAACAAAACAAAAATCCTACAAGTATGAAATAATTAGAAACAAATATTGCATTAGATGTAGATCTATAAACTTAACAAAACGTGTATAGTTTAATTATTACCCATTTTATAATTTAATTTAAATTAAAAAAAAAAATCTCTTCTCCATACAAATAGTAGTGAAATTGCAATAAGCGCTGACAAGCGTTCGTAGTGGAAAAAGCTTTCATCCAATCGATCTATATATTTTCAATTTATAGAAAATATATTAATTAGAAATAATACCTCATATTGAAACGTATTTGAAAATATAAAACTAAATTTAGGTGATATATTTTGAAAATCTCTGGTTGCTTACTTAACCTATTACATAATTATCATTGCACCTATTAAAATAGAACTCTTGTACATAATATTTACTGGAAAATGATGACTAATACAGAACACGGTAAATATTAACCAGATTTATAAATGTTCAATTTGTGATATGAAAAATTAAATATTCTTTGATTTATCTTTAAGTATAGAAACAGCACCATCTAACAATCAATCAACTAATTTCAAAAATGTAATGAAACCACCACACAGAAAAATAAAAAATCACTGCGAAAAATACTGTGTTGCAATTTATAAAATTACTTAAAAATCATACTTATAATCTGAAATATTTCACTAAAATTTCAATGGTAATAAAAATAGATCATTCATGTCATTCAACTGATAATCTTTTACGTATTATTAAAAAAATTATACTAACTGAATGCAACATGAATTAATATCGATGTTTTTTTTTCTTTTTTAACTGTTCAAATTCAAAACAAAAATTATTCGATATTATTTTGAATTTGCTCACACAAATTTACGAATGAGTAAAATACGCAAGCGCCACTTTATTAGAACTACCAAAAAGTCATCATTGATCATCAGTCAACACAAAAAAAAAAAAAATCATATTCATTGTAGAATACACGTCTCGTAAAAAAGGATTTCGTAATTTAGGATTCATCAAAATCGCGATAGAAATTTTGAAATAAACTAAAATGAATAAAATAAAGATTTTTTTTATTTAAATATTAAACTAAGTGTCAATTATTATATAAATAAGAAATATACATTTAATTTATTATAAACACAGTGAATTATCCAATTGACAAGAAAACAAAAATGTCGGTACGAACAAAAATGCTCGGTTTTGTGGATGTTATACTGCGTGTTCCACCAATTTTTATCATTGATGAAATCCTAAAAATTAGTATGGGACTTCCGTTCAGTACACATAATGATTCAACTGTAATAGAAAGTAACCATAGTTTATTAATTGAAGATGAAAATATTACCAATAACAGTCTACAACATCAAATACTAAATGATTCAACAGCACTTTTTGGAACACCACCACTATCAGAAGATGCTGAATTCTATAAAATAATATCATTAACAAGCTTGAAATTTTTCTCTTGCTTACTAGGTAAGTAACAAATTGAAAATATTTTTACACAACGGGTGGGTATATTTGTTTGCTGATGAAAATGTTAACTTGACATATAATATAAGATTGAGCCAAACATAACCTTAAAACTCATAAAATAAATAAATAATTTGATATCTGGTTTCCATTCATTCTGTTCACATAGTTCTTTTTTTTTTGTTTTCCAATTGTTACACAAAATCCCAATTTATTTATTAATTCCCCATTATTAGACATTATTGATTATTACGACAATTGTAACTTGTAATTTTTTTACAAAAAAAAAAAGGTAGATTGTTTGATGACGCGAAACGTAAAATTAAAAGAAATAATAATAATAATAATAATAACTCTCTGTAGGTTTGATAGTACGTCATTTAATTTAATCCAGTTTGTTTATGTGAAGATTTCTTGTTTTCATATTTACTTATATACACAGAGCGAAATATTGATTCGTCATTCTTACTTTGCAATTGGAATAAGACAATAATTATTTGTATAAAACATATTTATATGTGAAAAAGAGTATTTAATTATATTTTGAGTTAAGTCAATTAATATCATCATTCTAATGTTATATTTTTTTCCTCCTTTTTTGCTAATGAATTTAGACGCTAATGATTTCAATGATGCCAATGATGATTTTTTTTTAAGGAAATTACGTACCTATATAAATATATTTTTTTTTTTTGTTATATTAATTTAAAATACGATTCTCTTATTATTTTAAATAGTCAATCATTTCTCAGTTTCATATGAGCACTCACAGTCAAAAGTAATTTGTCAATTCTGAGGTGTTACCATTTAGTATTCAATAAAATATTTAAAAAAAAAAACGATTTCTTGAACTACAAATGCACTTCAACGTTGATTTCAAATGGATTATTTATATGTATTAAGGTGTCGTGTTTTGTTGGTTATTGATTTAGCTATTGAAATATTTATATCTAACACGTATGCGATATAACTATCGCGTACGTTTACATATTGAAATTATAATTACGTGTATACGTATGGTAGATATTAATAAATATTGTGATCAATCATAGCCCATGATAATCAAAAATATAAATAAAAAAAATTAAGTAAATTTATGTATTTGAAAATAAACAAAATTTATATACAATCACAATGTTTTCATACTTTAGACAGTCATGGTTGTTTTAATTGTAACTTAAACCTGAATGAGCTTTTCCGTTGCACTTTTAGAAGTCATTATGATAAAAATCACATTATAATTAGATCATTGGAAGAATAAATTTTTACTGATTATCTGAATAAATTCTTTTCATTTTGGTCATACCCACTTAATTTTTGAATAACAGCAGACTATTCATAAATCTTTAGTGGACTTGTTCCTTTTTTGCAATTACTATTGATTTCGTGATATCTTTAAAACCTTAAATACGTTTATATTGAAAGGGACTTCATGTGGCTTACAACCTTATTCTCTTAAGGGTATACATATGTAAATAATTTTTTAAACCACATTTTTGTGCAGATTAACTTCCATTTTTATATACATTTATTTAAAAAAAATATATATAATATATGATATATATTTTATAACATTCCACATCAGTCTAATAACTTTTTGAATAAATAAGCATTATTTAATTATAATAAAAAGTTGTTAAACTACTTAAATTTAATTTTAAAAATAGGTTTCGTTAATTGTTTTATAATTTTTTTTTTCTTTCTTTCTATTGTATAATAGTAAAAGCCTTCAAAATGAAATTATGTAACATTATCAGATTGATAAAATATTCAAATAGTTTAGCCAGTGTATATATTTATTGATCGTAGAAACATTAAATAAACGATTACACGCCCTAATCTGTATTGTAGAGCATTTAGAATGAAATTATTCGGTTATCTATGCCCAAAAAAAAAAATATAAATAAATAAACAAAACAAATTGCTAGAAGAATTTTTTAATATTTACGGACAGTTTTCTATCATCAAATGAATTTATTTATGTATTGTAAATATTTCTATGAAATTTATTGATAATATGTTTGTTTTTGGTTTTCAGGTTGTGTGAGTGCTGCATGTATTTTTATGCTATGGACAAGACATTTAGTGATTGTCTATATGTACATAGTATCAATAGCATTAATATTTTTATCATATTGGAGTAATGTGTCGGCAATAACATTAATTGCTGATGGTCCTAGTTTATTGGAGGATATTTTATCATTGAATATGGCTCGCTTGCTAGACACTCATGGTGTTGCATTAGCAATATTACCTCATTTAATTGCTCAATGGATAATTGGCATAGTATTTTCCTATATTCATTTAGGGCCAAAATATAAAAGCATTCAAACGGTGCTACCATTTAGTTTTTTAATGCCGTTATTATTGGCAATGCTACCATTACCCCAGCCCATACTAAAACATTCCCCAGCATTTGCTGCTATAATGCCATTAGCATTGTCAAAAATTGCCTTGTGGAGTTCATCATTTGATATTATTAAAACGATATTTAATGGTTATCAACATGCAAAAAGCTTTGCAACTAATTTTGGATTATCGGCATTAGTTGAAAATGAGTGGCAACGATTAAATGTTCCATGTGTTTTAAGAGCGTTTTGGACTATCAGGTAATCTATTTGTATTCCATAAAAAGATCATATTCACAAATTAAATTTTACGGATAATTAATTTCTTTTTTTTTCTTCACATTATTTTTAGGATTGTCGAACATTTAATTACCTTAGTTTTATCATCAAAAGATCCAATATCTTATTTAATGGCTGCACAAAATTTATTGGTTAGCGGCTGTGAAACATTAACAGCTGTGCTGGGAATGACCAGCATTGTGTCATTAATTTGTTATTATATTGGAAAATTATTTCAGTGGTTTCTATTATCCGAAGATTATGATGAAGATAAATCAATTGGAACAGTTTCAGCGATACTATTTTATATTTTAGCATTGCAAACTGGCTTAACATCACTATCACCAGAGAAACGTTTCATTCGTTTATGTCGAAATTTTTGTTTACTAATAACAGCACTTTTACATTTTTTACATAATATTGTTGCACCAATTCTAATGTCATTAAGTGCCGCCCGAAATCCATCACGTAAACGTCATGCACGTGCTTTATGCGTTTGTGCGTTTTTATTATTGGCTCCTGTTTTATTACTGACAGCATTATGGTCTCGCCATTCACCATCTACATGGCTATTAGCAGTAACAGCATTTTCAATTGAAGTTATTGTTAAGGTAAAAATTTTCAGGTGCCTTGAAATTTCCTATTGAATATTAAAATTAATTTTCTTTTAAAGGTTTTGGTTAGCTTAGCCACTTATACGTTATTTTTACTGGATGCTCGACGACAAACATTTTGGGAGAAATTAGATGATTATGTTTATTACATCAAGGCATTTGGTAATTCAGTTGAATTTTGTTTCGGAATTTTCTTGTTCTTTAATGGAGCCTGGATATTACTCTTTGAATCCGGTAAGTTAATATTAATATGTAAATATTTCTAGTACTTAAAATGTTTGTACGTTAAAAAAGAAAACCTTTCAATATACTAGAAAGACTTATTAAAACTTACACATATAATTAGATTATCTTTCATTTCAACACAAACCCTTTTGAATCTTTGGTGATATTCTATAAGAAATACAATATTGCGCAACTCATTTAAAAAAAAAAAAAAATATCGCCACCAAGAAAGTATAATATGTATTTCTCGTTTTAGATTGAAACCAGAAATTACAATAAATCCTGTTGAAAAACGCAATTTATTTTGATTCAATTCAATTCCATTTTTATCAACTTTTGCTTTTTGTTTTTAACATATGAATTATCTTTTTGTGAGATAGAATTATTTATTAGTAATTTTTCAGCAACTGACACTATTATTTTAGAAATATATTTTAATTATAGTGAAATTTTTAAAGAAAAAAACATTATCTGAAACTCAATTAATTCCTATAATAAATGCTCTTTGCATTTCTAAAAGATTCTTAATAAAAAAAAAGAATATTTGTCATCTAAAACTCATCGAAATACCCTACTTTACTCTTAAATTTCCAAAGTAAACATTTCTACTGAACATAAATATATTTTTATTTATTACTTTTACTTATCTCCCAACCAAAATTATTGACATTTGATTTAAATTATTAACAAAAATAGGTGGTGCAATACGTGCGTTTATGATGGGCATTCATGCATATTTCAATATATGGTGTGAAGCAAGGGCTGGATGGGCTGTATTCATGAAACGGCGAACAGCCGTTCATAAAATTTCATCATTACCAGAAGCTAGTTACCAACAATTACAACAATTTGACGATGTCTGTGCTATTTGCTATCAAGTAAGATTCTTTTATTAAAGTTTTTTTTTTTTTAATTCCATTCAGAATTAATTAAAGAATTATTATAAATATAAATTAATAAAAATAATAAAAACAAAAATAAAACAAATTATAGGAAATGACATCAGCAAAAATCACACGTTGTAAACATTATTTCCATGGTGTTTGTTTAAGAAAATGGTTATATGTACAAGATCGATGTCCATTATGTCACGAAATTATTATGAATCCAGAATTAGTAGGAGGAAATGATAATCAAGAGCAACCAGAGAATATAGAAAACGACGATGAAGGTGTCGAAGTTATTGAAGAAAATGTAAATATTCCACTGATGTAGAAATGTGCGCCACCAAACGGAATTTAAAAAAATAAAAACATTTATATATAAAAAAAAAGAAAAAATAATTCTAGAAAATGAAACCGTATTCAATTAATAAAAATGGATAAAATTTAAAGGATAGAAAAGAATTAATTTATGAAAAAACTAAAAAATAACTAAACAATATAAAAATGAATCAAGATAATATAATATTACATTGCTGTTGCATAGCTGATACTAATGGATCAATAAAGTACATTTAAACACGTTTACGTTTATAAATTATTATTAAATGTGATGATCCCGAGTGATATATAAAATTATGTAAATGAATTAAATTATTTGAAATATTTTCATGTACAGATTATTACTGTTCAGTAAACATAAATGAAGAAAAATTAAATACGAAATTAAAATGAAATACACAACCGAATATTCCAGAATTCGAGATGAATATATAAATAAATTAAAATTGTTAATGGAAAAAAAAAAATATTTATACTTTTACATTTTTGCTGAAAATATGAGGTTTTTTTTTTATATTTATATATGTTCTGTTTCAAATTTAGTTTTTTTATAATGTTCTGTTGGACCGTTTCTCAATTCATAATTTTTGTCCATATTCTTTGCTAGATGGAAATTAAATTTAAATTTGTCACCTTCAGACATGGCTACACTTATTATTTAGCTTGTGATTATCATATTCATAGGCTGTAATTTTTAACTAAATTCTTTGCTAAATTAAAGCTAAATTCAATTTAGCCACTTTCAGAGGTGGCTAAACTAATTGTTTAGGTTGCGAATATGATAATACCAAGTTAAATAAGTTTTGCCATATAAGAATTTCAGACATTAATTATAAATTGAGAAACGTCCTTGGTGTACAATATTAAATAATATCTGTGTGCTATCATAATTGACCTTAATTATTTTAAGACAAGATAGTTTTACTCAGTTCACTAATATTAAAATTAATTTGTACTTGAGAATGAAACAACCTATGCAGAAACAAAAACCTATATTCACTTTTTAATGGAAAAAAAATGTTCACTTTGAAATCATTCGAAATGTTGTATATAACTAAATTGAACTAATTATTGATGGTTATGTTATAATTATTTTTTTTTTTTTTAAAGAAAATTAATGTTGCTGTTGAAGAAAATGGATTGTTAAATATGCTCAGTTACTTTTATTTTGTTTAATTTAGAACCATTTTTCACATCTGTTTAGGACATATTTCTAAATTTTACGTTTCAATTTAAATTAATTTTTAAAAAGTAAAATTAAACTTTTTATGATCAAAACAATTTATTAAGTTCTACGTTCAATCATTTATTATATTAGACAGATAATAATAGTAAATAATAATAATAAATAATAATAAAAAAATATTTATTTTATATAAATTTAATTGATCGAATAGAACTGAAAATATTAAAAGAAGATGAACAATATCCAGAATAGATTTATCAGATTTCTAGTTCATTTCCACTGTGTGTACTTATGCTGTTCACTTTAATATTCTCAGCAAACCAGATACTTAACATCATAAACATAAACAAAATTATATAATTTACGGAAGTAATTTATTTTTAATAATCAAATTTTCTGAAGTTGAAAATATGAAAAATCAATCATGCGATTATAAATAAAAGAATAATTAAGTATTCTAAGTTGTGCTAATTAATTATATAATATGAAAAATGGTTCTTTTCTTTCTTCCTTTGTTTCTTTATAGATAATAAAAAAAAAATTATAATATACAATTATGTTAAAGACATTCAAATGCGAAACCAATGGGAGAGCAAAACCTTTAGATTTAATGCTATGAAAAAACTTCTGGCCAAATTAAAAAAAAAAAAAAAACTATAAATGCCAATGTTTGTTATATAAATGACAAAAAAAAAAAAAATATATAAAAAAAAAAACGGGATATTAAATAAATTAAATAAATAAGTATTTTATTTAAATATTAAAACACAAAGACAAACAATAAGACTTAATGAAACGGGGTTCACTTTATGTGAGACATTGTTGTTAAACTGTAAAAAGATTAAATTAATTTGTGTGTAAATAGATTCTTAATGTTGTTAAAAAATGTTGTGGAAAAATCATGATTTTATGTTTAAGTTTGAAAATTAATCCAACACTGTGGAAAAATTGAAGCTATATTGAACATTTCCTAGAAATGCAATTTGCCGTAAGAGATTATTTATGAATTAAACGGAGAATTTATTTTATGATAAGTGTCTAAAATTTTATAATAACAATAAAATATCGGTATATGTATGGAAAATAGTTCAACACGAAAATATTGCTCTATTTACTAAGAGCCTGATTATTTTGTCCGTAATCCTGGATTTGTTTGTTAGCCTTTTATCTTCTTTTTTTTTAATAATATATTTCTTCAATCAATTTCAATGCCTTTAATTATTCAATTAAATAAAAGTACAAAGTCAAGTCGGCCGGAATATTTTCCACTTAACTTAAAAGAAATTTTAAAATTATGAAAGAGAAACTACGTTAACACGCTCATAAATAAAATGTCTTAAACTAATGATCCAATAATTTGAAATTTATTCACTTCTTAGTATAATTTACTTATATAATATACTTATAACTAAGAGTAGATTAACAACATTAAATTTTATGGAAGAAGCAAAATCATTGTTACCATTAAAATTCACTAATTTAATCTGTAGAGCTGATAACAGTTTTTTTTTTTTTTTTTTTTTAATTCATTTTCATTCATGAATGCAACGCATCATGAATTAGGTATGTGATTTCGTTTTAGTATTTTTTTGGGCGCATATTTAAATGATCGCCTGAAATAACAAAATAACGCCCGAAAAACAAAAATTGATCACCTAAAACATAGAAAATTACCGACTGAAAAATATAAATGTCCGTTGATTTTGACAAAGAGACCATAGCGCGGAAACCAATCAATTCTATAAAATATTATATGTAATTAAATTGCCCTTGGTAAAGGGAAAATTGTCCTCGGCGATCAGTTTTGTATTTTCGGCGGTACTTTTGTTTTTGAGACGATCAAATTATAATATCTCTTTTCTTTTCTTTTTTAATATTCTACGTACATTTTTATAAATATATTTTACGCTGTCTAAGATGCTCGTAAATATTTTTAAAGCCTGAAAATCTGACCAAAATCGAATGATTATTATTTATCCATTTTAAATATTTTGCTGTACAGCAAAATTTCCCTATGAAAAAAATTCCATCCATTGTAAATAATACGAATGAGATACAAACTTTATTTTTATCACTTCTATAGCAAATACTATCATATAATTTGGATTTTAATCAATAACTTCAAAAATGAATAAAAAATATTTGTAGTTATTATAGTGGGGGTATACGCAGAATATTTTTAAAATGTAAAAAAATATATACATAATAAACTTAAAGAAAATCATCAAAGAGTTGTACTGCTTTTTTATCATTATTTTCTTTTTAAAAATATTTTTTATAACCATATTCTGGTAATCACATACGCAATTTCGATTTTAATCAAAAACATTAAAAGTATAGTAAATAAACTAGCTGGCATTTTGGAGGGTTGGTCTACTGGAAATATATTTATAAAATTTCATGAAGAATAAATATTTTAAAAATATATATACTTTAGGGTGACCCAAAATGCAAAAGTGTCTTGGATGTCTAAGCCTGTCACATATGTGGTAGAGTTTGGCGCCCGGAAATTTTTTAAGACATAGTTTTTGATCAATTGATCCTGAAGAATACTTTCAAACGAAAAACACCTATACAATAAAATGATCACCTAAAAAAAAAGTTTTTTTTCCTATGTATAAAAATGTCATACAAAAATAATTTTTTTTTTTGGTAATTTTTTTATTATTGCAGATTTTAACGTTGAACAAATTTCTACGCATTTTGGCATGATTAGAAAAAAAATCATAAAGGTTCCTCCTCATGTGATTTTTCTCTTTTAAAAGATTGGCCAAACCCTACCACATATGTGACAGGCTAAGAAATCCGAGATACTTTACCATTCCCATACAAAATTGAGTCACCCTAATATAAATCACATGCCCAATTCTGTTAATATATTTTATAAGACACCAATTAGATAATTATACTATTTAAGACTTTATTTAAAATTGAGTTAAATTTAGTGCAGAAAATAGAACCAATGGTATCCCATTGAAAGAATTATATTTGCATGTGTATATGTTATGTTACGAATTTACATAGCAATTATTATGAAAATGATAATTATTGTAACTAATTAATTAGTTATTTTGAAAGCCCTATGTTTGCTCATTATTATTTTTAAATTATGAATTTTTGTATAAAATAATTATTCAATTTTCATTAAAATAAAGATGATTTCATTGAGCTGCAATTATTTTCCTTTCTCAAATCGATTACGTAATGCATTGCTAAACTAATCAAAACTAAAAATTACACCTAGATTGTATACCAACAAAAAAATTATAAATCAATACACAAATTTACATTAAATATATATTTACCTTAACCATTTTATACCAAAAGACATTTTTTTTTTTTTTTAATACAAATTTTTTATTTTTTTTTTTTAATCCGTAGTTTAGGCATTCGAACATTTTTGTCGAAATTATATAGCTCGTCCAAAAAAATTAGATTTCAAATAAACTCTTCAGTCTTCATATGTACGTTATAAGTTTTATATGTTGTTTTTGTGGTTTTTTTTTTATACTATAGTATATTATCCAAGTTTTCTAAATATGATTTGCAGACAGCGCGGTTTTTTCGAGAATTATGTAGGAAAAAATAATATAGTTCTTATCTTTTCAAATCATAAGACCTTTATTTTATTCATTTATTTATATTAAACGGTTCCCGGTCATATTTACCATAAGTTTAAACAGTTAGAGCTTGAGCTATATAACATTATAAACGTCTAGAGCAATGGCTGTAGTGACAGTGTATATAGTGGAGGAATTCTAAGTTGAATTCGGCGAGTTATGGGCGCTAATTCTATTGCATAATTCTATTTACTGAAAACATCAATATATTTTTTTTTAAAATATTTAAATCATGTAGCATGCTTAGTTGGGATGGCATTAAGCAATATTGAAGATATAAAGTTAAATAAAAATCAAAAAATATCCGCGGAATTGGCCTCTAGAAGATTTTGATAAGGATTTGATTTTTAAAAAAGTCTTATCATAACTCTTTAATGTATGTTAAGAGCCCATCTGAAGTAAAATTGGACGCCAAATACGATGGTGGTTTTTTGGAAAATCTGGAAATTCATGAAACGCATGGAAATACAGATTTTCCCAACCAATAAATCATTTTAGGCCTATTAGAATGTTGGTTGTAAGGAACTTTTTGTAGAATTATTCTTTATAAAAACTTTGGTTCTAATTTTAGATATTAATTAGTTATTTCGAAATTAATTAATTTTAAATATTAAATTAATTTGAGATATTAATTATTACCCAAAATTCAAGATGGCGGTCATAACTAAAATGCCAACCTCCTAGAGGGAGGGACCTTTGAGAAAACACTTATCTCTGCACGTGTTACACATGTGAGAATCGGTTTGCTTACTGGAACTTCTTCAATTAAGCTTAAATAATTTAGCCCCTTGCAAGATTTTTACGAAAAGCAAAAAATAAATACCTAAATAAAAAACTT
Source organism: Catotricha subobsoleta (assembly GCA_011634745.2). NCBI lineage: Eukaryota > Metazoa > Arthropoda > Insecta > Diptera > Cecidomyiidae > Catotricha > Catotricha subobsoleta. Next base: position 12,597 of record JAABKK020031340.1, read on the forward strand.
TGAAAATAGTCAACTACATACGATACGAATACGAGTATATTCAAATTTAATTGATATGTATATTTGCATTAGTAAAGTTATAGTTATATTACGTTTAACTAACTTTCGACATGTAAGTAAAGTACTTAAATATTTAATTCACAATCATCAAAGAATATAGATATTCATATTCTCTATAATCATCATAATTATGCTATGATATATTAAACTACGTGTAAACGTGAATTTGGGATCTACTTGCTACATTTTGACGTTAAACAATAATTTACATTCCAGTTCCACACATATACCTCTTTAGGTTATGTTTTGTGAAATTGATATTTAATGGAATGGTGCATGTCTATTATTTACATATTATATTTCATTGCATATGTACTTATTATTTGAACCAACATAAATGTTGCTACATTGAGGACGTATTACAATGTTCCACTAACTTCAAAGTTTGGCGTAAATATAAAGTGTGTGAAAAAACAAATTCAGAGCGAAAATCTGAATAACGCTGAATAATATTATAATGTTAAAAAATTATTGAATCTCATTTATTATTAAAGCTTGCAAAAATATTAAACATAGCGCGTGAGCGTGAGAAATATTGTGAAAAATTCATTTTAAGAAACAGATTTTAAAATGGAATTGGAATGTGATTTAATAAACATTGAAACAATCGAAAAAAATGTTGAAAGAATAATTAATTTGGAAGGAACTGCAGGTCAGCATCGGAATCCATTTGAATTTATGAAAATTAATGATAATACGTTTTTAAATGCTATGGATGGAAGAAGTCCATGTTCACAATGTCACAAATCCAGAAAATTTTTCTGTTACACATGTTATTTACCTATTGATGAATTAGCTAGCCGTTTGCCGATAATTAAGGTTGGTTGTGTCTAATTAAATTTTATTTTTCTTTTGATGAGAAAACAAAAATTACCATGTCATTTTGAAAAATATAGCTGCCCGTCAAAATTGATATAATAAAACATAAAAAGGAAATCGATGGAAAAAGTACAGCAATTCATGCGGCTATTTTAGCACCAGGGGATGTATCTATATACACTTACCCAGATATACCAAATTATGAACAAGAGAAAGACAGCACGGTATAATATATTAATGTTTATATAAAATAAAATTAAAAAATACTAAAATTTTATATGGATTCTGCTGATTAAGATTTTTTCTTCTTTTTTCCATTTTCTAGGTATTAATATTTCCTAGTCATGATTGTATTAATGTGGATGCTCTCTTTGATAATCATATTCGTTTACAAGAGGCTGAAAACCTAAATCTACCACCGGGTTACAATAAAGGAACTTTATTAAAATTTCGCTTAAACGAGGTAAATGATGATGAAAAGGCTCAAAAGAATAGTAGTGATGGAAATAATAATAATAAGAATAGAAAAACAAACGGAACCAAACCGAATTATAGGTTCGATGAGCTTCCGATAAAACGTGCCGTATTTATTGACAGTACATGGAATCAAAGTCGTGGTATTTATAAAGATCCACGTATAAATATGTTACGCTCGGTGGTGATTCAAAATCGTCTTTCTCAATTTTGGCGACATCAAAAGAATAGTCCACGTTGGTACTTAGCGACAATTGAAGGTAAATTTTATTCAATTTCTTAAAGGTTTTTTTAATATTTAATTCAATAAACAATTTTGATATTACATTAAAGCAATTCATCAATTTTTAATTGAAATTCATGTAAATGCATGGGGATTCAATAAAATGTATAAAGGACTGGAAGCACTTGAAGTCAATTTGAATTTTATTAAAGAACATTTCATTTTGGAAAATCATGTCGATGGAAAATATGAAGAAAACGCTGATGGCGTTGTATTGCCATACAATGGACAATATGATAATTTGTTTTTCTTTTTTACGCACATGTACGAATTAATTCATTATTGTTATGATCATAATGATTTAAAATCGTACAAACGACCAATATTTTAAATATATTGTGTTTCGATCTCTTACAGTAATTAAGCAAATACATAAAAATAAAGAAAATTAAAACATTAAAAGCTATATTTTTTAATAAAAACAAAAAAGACTATAAAAAATTCGTACATTTGCTCTCGACAAAATTGAAAAATATATTTTTTTTTACTTTTTTACATATTTTAAACTTTTGGCGTCAAGATCGCATTTAGTCCTTTGCAAGATAGAAGGAGTTTTATCATGATTGTAATAATCAAATCTATAATTTTATTATTCTATAATAATGCATACATGTTGATTGTTGATGTTTGTATTTTATTTTGCACATGAACAATACATTTACTTTCAATACTCAAACTCATATAGATAATATTTTGCGTAAGGTATTTTTATCCAACATTCAACCATTAAAATATTATTTGAGTGAAGAAATTAAAAATGATTTAGTTAATTGCCCCATTTTGAATACGTTGATATAATCTAACATAGCCATGGCACACGAGGGATATAATCTGATAAGTTAGAAAAACTACTAAACTGTTCTATAAGATATATTAGGAATATCAAATATGGAGAACATATATCAAATCATTGTAATGAGCTCGACAAGCTCAAATTAAACGATCGACGCAAACTCACGAAATAAGTATTAAAAGATGCACCTTTTAAAGTAAGTGCCCCTATAATCTGGAATGAAATCTCATTTAGTATTCTGCAGGCAGATACACATTTAGTTCAAATTTTAACAATATTCAATAGCGAAACAAAAAAAAAATGTTAAAGTTAAATAATAAATGTTTCGAATTGTGCATTAATAAATCAAAATTAAAAATATGTAACAAAAAGATTAATAGTGAGTCGGAATACATATAAGGGCAATTCCACCGTTAGGCACGTTACACGTTCCGACGTTTTGGATCAAATTCCGTAAATTCCAATAGTCAAAAATT
>JAABKK020031351.1:0-15491 GCA_011634745.2 Catotricha subobsoleta
ACATATTTCCATAAAATTACGAAGGACATTTTAAAAATATAAAAAAAAAATACTTAAGAAAAATCACATACCCAATTGTATCATTTTGATACCGACCAAAATATAACACTTCTAAATCATCAACAAAACCATTTGTTTTCTGATTTCTCACTCAATATGCTTATTTCACCACTATTTTATTTCGCTTATTTAATAAATAAAGAAGATTTTATTTTTCACATTTATTAAATAAATAGAATTAAATATTTTACTTCATATTTGAGAAAATCGGCCGAATTATTTAAATTATGTAAAAGCACTAAATTATTATCAATAATAGACTAGCGATTAAGTACTTTTCATTCATTACTTTAAATAATTTCCAGATGTTAATTTGCACAGCGGTGTTTTGTCACTTTCACTGTCAGATTGATTTCACAAAGTAGAATTCTTTTAGTTCTATTAATTTACAAAATTCATCCCTTATTACATTTTACAGTGTAGATTTTTTAATTTTATTCCTAACGTTTTCAAAGTGCATATACGATATACGTACCATTCTTTCAAATTTTCTGATCATAATTCTAGACTACTTAAGTAAACCGCGGATATTTTTTAAACTTGTATCTGACCACTTATTTTTCATACAAAAAAAATCTTTTTTATATATTTTTTTTTTATATGAACTTTTGTGCCAGACGTGAAACCGTGCCTGACAGGTGACAGCTAAAACGTATGCAAAGCCGGACCAACTTAAGTAGTCTATTGCTAGCACTTTCTTTTATAATTTTGCCGTGAACCGTTTTACTTGTGTTTTCTTGTTAAATTGAAAACGGCCATAGCATAAATTCACCTTCACCGATTATAATTTTTATTTGACACATCCATTCCCTCGATATGCAACAGATTTTTCATACGCAAATGTAATAGATGCCGGTAAACGTCGTTTTATAAATTGTTTACACTAAAACAGAAATAAAGAAGATAATACAATATTTAAATTATTTTAAAATATTTTTATTAAGTAATTTAATTTTAAATTTGAATTTTATTTTGATCGTAACTATATTTTATTTCATTATTTTGTATTAAACAAAAAACAAAAAAAAAAATGACAAGCAAACCAAAAGTATTAGTGCTGGGTGGTAAGTGTTAAAGAATAATTTTAATTATAACTAAAGTGAAGCCTTTTGAAGACACATAAATATAATAAAAACTTGAAACAACGATAAATATATTGGATTCGCATACACCATTCAGGCCAAAGTATATAATACTTACTTACTTATATGGCTTATCTTTCAATTTCTTATATTTTTTGTTATATTTTTGTATACGATAATATTTTTTTTATATTTCTCTGTTTTATGTGTTCGTATTTTTCATATTTGAAATCTGAAAATATTTCTATAAATATTTTAGAAAATCGATTTTAAATTAATTAGAATAATTCTAGTCAATATAATTAAATAAAGAAACAACAATACAATTATCATTGTCACGTTTGTAATATTTTTGTATTTTGTAGTGTGTATTATCTAAGTAATTCTACTTAATTTCATTTTTTACTGCGTATGCGACATATACATCTATTTTTTTTTTTTTTTAAAAAAGATTATTTAATTTATATTTTTGATGAAAAACAAATTGAAGGCATTTTCTTTTTTAACGTTTTCATAGGTTGTGGATTTATTGGTCGTCATTTGGTAGATTATCTTATTAATAATGATTTGGTATCCGAATTACGTGTCGTTGACAAAACACCACCACAAATGGCATGGTTAAATCATCAACATACAAATGCATTTAATAATCCAAAAGTTGAATTTTGTAGTGCTAATTTAATTAATCAAGGTTAGTGGGTTTTATGAAATTTTAAAAAACAACATTTTTAGCTTATAAGTATTTTTTTTTCGTAAATACTTAAATAATTTTTTATTTATGTTTTATTAATACGTTAGATATTTATATAAATAATAGATGACTAAAGTACATGATATGATATTGGTTTCAAGTCGTTTCTTTCGTAGATTTTAATATTTACCATAAATGTAGATTTCATTTTTTTTAATAGATATAAAATCGATGTGTTTTTTTTATTATAAATTCTACATATACATATGAATCAATTGAATTACGATTTGTTTTTAATTTATTCAATTATTTATCATACATGCATGAATCATATGAATATAAATTAAAGACCAACATTGTATTATCAATCAATATGATATTTACTTTGAATAAATTAATGTATGACTGTATTGATCTCTTTGTGTATCAATCACCTTTTGTATATATAAATATATATATATATTATATTTTTAACAATTAATTTTGTTGTAATCAATTGCAAGTAAACAAATAATGTAAATTAAAATATGATTTTCAGCTTCATGCAAAAACGTGTTCACATCATTAAATGAAGGCACAGCAGCACCTCCCAAATGGGATTATGTATTCAATTGTGCGGCAGAAACTCGACCTGGACAAACCGATGCCGTTTACAATGAAGGAATTTATAAATTAAGTTTAAATTGTGCAAATGAATGTGCTGCACATCATGTTAAGCGTTTCATTGAATTTAGTTCCGGTAATATGTATTCCAGCGAAAAAATGCCATTAAAAGAAAATTGTTCAGTAAAACCATGGACATTTGTAGCACAACAAAAATTAAAGGTGGAAAATGAATTAAGTAATTTATCAGCTGAACTGAATTATACAATATTGCGATTGCCATTAGTTTATGGTAAAAGTGATCGAAGGGGCTTAACACCTCGCATCGTAATTGCTGCATTGTATAAACATTTAGGTGAAACTATGAAACTTTTATGGCATGAATCATTGAAAATGAATACGGTTCATGTGTCTGATGTTGTTGCGGCTGCTTTTGAATTAGCCACAAATCCAATTGCAAATAAACAATGTTATAATATTGTCGACGATTCACAGTCAACACAAGGATCCGTTTCAAGCTTACTAGCTGATATATTTAATATTAAAGTTGATTATTGGGGTGTCGTTATGTCAAGTATAACAAAGGTAGAAATATTTTTAATAATATTATACAATTATATATATTATATATAATTTTTTCTTTTCCATTTATTTTATTATATTCTTGAATTTCTAGTTTAAAATGGATGAGGTAATTGAAGAAATAAATGATAAGCATATGGGCCCATGGGCGGAATTGTGTCAAAAAGATGAAACCGATAATACTCCATTAACACCATATATGGATGAAGAGCTTTTGTATCACAAACATCTTAATTTAGATAACGAAAAACTAAAACAAACTGGTTATTGTTTACGTGTTCCAAATGTTACAAGAGAGAAAATAGAGGAGGTTTGTGCTCAATTTTTTTTAATTTGTTTTTCTTTTTTATTATTTCGCATTACATCTAATACGTAACAATAGTTATGAAACTATAAATTTTTTTTTTAATTATTTTTAGATCGTTTTAGATTTTATTGATCAAGGATTGCTTCCAAGATCTCTTGGGTTTTGATTCTATTGATCAGAACCGGATATTGTTTCATTAAATACTAAATTCATTTTACAAATTTGGAATTATCAATATTATAAACAGGTTTTTACAAAATTTTAATATGATTTCCAGTCAAAATGTTGATGTAAAAACGTACAGACAATAATTATGAAAGATAAAATCTAAATAGAAAAAAAAAAAATTGTATGGAAATACTCATTGGAATATAATTTCTTTATAATTTTTTTTTCCTTTTTAAACATTCATTATCTTCCGTTATAATTCAAAATTTTGTCTGATTATTTTTGTTATTATTATATCAATGTAAATTTATTTAGAAAATAAACTTTTTGTAGTATGTTTATTCAGTACGTCCAACGTACCAGGTTCTAAGTTGAACATAGTCGTAGTTATTATTTTAAAAGACAAAAAACTACATAAGAAAATAGCTGTGAAAATCTTACAAATGTTATTATATACTTATAATGATATATAAGATTTCCTATTATATTAAACAAAAAAAAATCAATGTGCCTATAAATATTATACCTAAAGATTATTATTACATTCTATTAATAAATTAAAAATATTGACTTATTAATATACATAATAAAAAATATGACAATAATTTTGTATTTTCTATTAATTATTATTTCTAGTTTGTATTCAACTTTATTTTAGGTTTTTACCAGTTTGAACCCATATTTTTAAGTTGTTCCGGGTTCAAAGAACGTGCAGCTCTTGCAGTGGCAGGCGAGTTCGCTACTGTGTTCATGAATTAATTCCTTTTTACATAGCGATTTTTTCAATTTAACAACAAATTCACAATGATTTTTCATTGATTGTTAGAAATAATCTTCAATATTCTTTCAAATATCTATGAAAAAGCAAAATGATTATGAAGAAATTATAAATAATTTTCAATATTTATATCAAAGTTTCACTGTTATCTATAGGCGATACATTCTGCGAATACTATAAATCGTAAGAAAGCGAATAAATAATCAAAAAATATATTTTTTATCTATATATAAAGTATTATAATATTGCCGCAATATTACTACAAAAAAGAGACGATCAACAGTAGTAGATGGTGGAAGCAAAGTATTATTACTTTCCATAGATTTCCTTAATAAAGATAGAATTTTTAAATTAATTAAAATACAAGATAATACTTCCAAGTAGATATGGCAGTTTTTAATAATGAGGTATCATCATTTGAACATCTTTACGATTGTAAGCTATATTTTTCACAAATATATACTTTTTTGCAATCGCATAATTGATTATTTTTTTATTATCTTATAAAATTGTAGACTTAGAATATATATAGTCTACCTTTGTTCTTTCTTTTGACTCTAAAATATAACTGGACTTACCGTAGTTTACGAAAGCATAAAGTTCATATTTTGGTAGTTTCACGTATTACAATTGTAATATTACAAATATATAAAAATCGCACATTGAAAATAATGAAGTTTAAAAAAAAAAAGAAATTCAGTATGTTGTGAAACTGCATCTGTGATAGTCATATTTTTTTATTTTTGTTCGATAGTCTGTATACACACAAATATCTATTGGTATTTGGTGTTGGTACCCAGATCAATTTTTATTTACGGGAGTTCTTAAATATTCTCAGTGTAGTTTTGGTAAAAGGTTGGTACTAGAAACTTGTATGCGTTATGGTCTTACGCCTACAAAATCAAAGGTAAATGTAAACTTGATGGTGACACCGTGCAAATATTACTAGTCAGCAAATTTGATCCAATAATATGAAATTTAATTAAATATTTTGCTAGGTTGACGTTTAATTTGTAAAATCTACTTCTACATACACATTACACATATGATATGTGTATTAAATGTATTACACTTTTAAGTGTATTCCAAAAATTTCCAACTTATCATTTTGTGTTTCATTTTTTTTCCATAAATAGACTGTAATATTGTAATAAATAATTAATTAAAGAACCCTATGCGATCAACCTCAAAATACGTGCATAATTTAATATTTATAGAAATATAAGGAATGAATATTTAAATTTAATTCTTTCAGGAATATGAACCGCCGTATTGTTGATTATCCATGATCTGCTATTATAGAAAAATCATTTCTATATAAACTAATACTAGAACGAATTATAAAATTGCACATTTTGCAGATAACAGATCTAGATTTTATATTTATATAGGACACGACAACTCAACTTATTTTATTTAAAATAAACAATATTTTAATTCTTATTTATTATGATTTTGTGAAATATGTTTTTTTTTTTTTATTATTTATTTATTTTAATTTAGGCAAAAATTTATTTTACAATTGTTGTCTCAATGGAAATCAAATATTTTATAATAATAATAATATTGTATGATACAAATGCAATTAGTAGAATAATTTATTTATAATTAAACTTCAAACAAAATCAACAAACAAAACTAATAATGGATTCTTTTTTAAACAATTTTTTAACATAAGACTTTTAAAATAGTAATTTTATGTATTTTTACAATAATATGGCATATAAACATAATAAAGCATTTTAAAACTAATCTGAACGCTTTGAGAAAAAACACGAAAACGGCATATTTATCTTAAATTAGTTTTACTACAAAGTTTTTTTTTTGTTTTTTATTAAATTTAAATGGCGGCGGTTAATCGATGTTGCATTTTCATTATGGTAAGCATTGTTTTTTATTTATTTAATTTTATATATATATTTTATATACATAAAAGTAATTTGTGTTGTTGGTGATTAATCTAAAACTTAAGACTGTTTATTTTTAGTAATTACAATTTAGTAATCTTGAATATTTAGAAAATTAAAACGATACTGAATATGATAAAATATGTTTTTAAAACTACTCCCACTGTTGCTAATCCATTTTTGTGTTTAATGCGCGCTCTTATGTGATATTACGAATGTCCGATCAAATGAACGCTGGATGGTGATATAAATGGTTTTACTTGATATCGGAGGAAGATAAATACTGGAAAATATGACTTTTTTGTTTCTTCGTTTGATTTTGATCGCACAGACTTGCAATATTTTCACTTAGAAAGCAAGACCAGCATCACGGTATGTTGTAAATATCTTTTCAATCGAATTAACATAAGCAGCAGTTCTTAAGTCCAATCCTAAATTGAATTTCATGGCTGTCTTCATGATAGCCCTAGCTGAACGTTCCATTGTGTAATCCAAGCCGGAATGAACGATATCTTTTTCTGATGCACCAGAAATGCGTTTTTGGAAAGATTCAGATGGTGTAACTGGAATGCGTCCTCCAACACGACCAAAACGACGTTCCAAAGACTCTTGAACCGATTCTGAAACGTTATTAAAAAATTTAAATTAAATTTTCTTTCAAATTAATAATTTTTGGTGTCTTTATTGTTGTTCATTTGTTTGTGTATCTATTGATAGTTTCAGAATATAAGAGAACATGCAAGAGTTATATTTTTCTTTTTTTAGGTGTAGGTAGGTTGGAAATGTTTGTTTTAAAAGTTTTATAAAATTGAATAATGAAATAGTTAAATGCAAATAAAAAATTATAATTTGTATAAATATTTAATGATTTAATGAAAAATTTCATAAAAATTAATACAAAGGCTTCTTTCTGCTTCGATTGGCCGTGCTTGCGAACATATCAAAAATTTCGAAAATATCAATGTGTTTCTCTTATATGATTTTCTAATGAAATTTTAATATAACTACGTCTATGTTTAATTATAAATTTAAAAAAAAAAACTACAAAAATTATAAATTTATGTAAAAACAGAATAGAAAATTTATTTATTTTTTATTTATTTATTTATTTTTTATTTATATTTATTTTCCCTTTAAATTTTGAATTAAATTTTATTTCACAAAATTTCCTTATGTTTGTTGGAAAACATTGGCGTCTAAATTAAAGGAATCAAACCGAAATTAAAAATAAGAACTTCGAAAATAAACATAATTTGAATGTAGGTAAGTCTAACAAACAAACCATATTGAGAAATATCTCTAAAATTAATATATTATAAAAATCAAATGAAGCCGAAAACCGAGACATAAATCAAATAAAATATATCGTCCCAGATTTTCATTCATTTAAACCAGTAATGCTTATATAGAAGCAGAAATGATTGTATTGTCTTTGAATTCTATATTTTGACAGATGATCACTATTAAAAAAACTATTGAAATTAGGCAATTTTTTACAACTAAAATTGATAAAATATTTATTATTTATCATAAAAATAGAAATATCGATCTAATACATCAATTTTCAATTTTTTTTTTCAATCGATTTAAAAAAGAAAACCAGCGAGCGATATGAATTGTAATTTGTATTCAATAAATGTGAACAAATTTCTAATATATTTTTTTTCTTCCATACTCTGTTTTGTAATTTACAAAAAGCTGTATAAAAATAAATGAAACCGAAACCTACATGAAATTATTTTAATTAACATATTGCCAATAATTGTCACGTTAAAGTGTATATTATGTACGCACACACACACAAAAAGGCAAAAACAAAAACAAAAACCAAGCCATTCTAATTTAGGAATTTAAAAAACCAATGGTTCTAATTTAAAATGTTAGTAGTTTTGTTTTTATTATAAGTGATCAAACAAACAAAAAAAAAATGTAAAAATTAAAAATAATAACGTTAATTGCGTTTTACACTAAGCCCAGCAAAAGCAGCTAGACAAGAAATAAATATAAAATGATAAATGGGATTATTTACAATATAAAGCCGAACAAAATGTTACAATTAAATTTAAACTGACCATCATCAATAATAGCCTTTTCTATAGACTGCTGAACAGAAGCTGCGATAGAAAAAAATATTAATAATAATACAAATACAAAAACAAAAGTTGTTTTTAATTTTATTTTGCTGTGAAATCGACACTCTTCAAATTAAAAACAAAAAGTAATAATAATAAAAAAAGAAAAAAAAAATGCTGGCCAATAAAAAATTTAAATATGTCTTGTGCAATGTTTTTCACCTGAACTTTTATTATGAATTATTGAAAAACATAAAAGCTTTTATAATTTTTGATTTTATTTTAAATTATTGAGTTAGATTGAGATTGAGCGATAAGCTAATTAAATTAAAATAGTAAATCGATAAATAAAAGTGATGATAGAAAATTCGTCACTTACCCAAAAGATGATAATTCGATTCACGTTCATATTTGAATGTTAATCGACCATATGAGACATGATTTAAATTTTTCAACCATTCGAAGAATGATACAGTCACACCACCAGCATTGATATATAAATCTGGGATTACCAAAATGTTACGATCAATTAAAATTTTGTCTGCCGCTGGGGTTGTTGGTCCATTCGCAGCTTCTGCAATAATCTATTTGCAAACAAATAATAACAGCTTATTGAATTTTCCAGATTTTAAAAATTGTCTTTTCACTTACTTTGGCTTGAATTTTGCCTGCATTCTCACTTGTGATAACCTTTAATTAAAAACAAAAAAAAATTGTTTACAAAATGAAATAGCCATGATAAATTTAAATTATTTTACTTTTTCAATAGCAGCTGGTACGAAAATATCACATGGTTCGTACATAAGACTTTCACCTTCGTATGGACGTGCACCTGGGAATCCAACAACAGTTCGTTTCTCAGTTACATAATCTTCCAATAACTGAAGAGAAGACAGATATGGTTAGGACGTTCAATAGCAAAATGTACAGATTTATTCGCAATATTAAATGTGAAAAAAATATTAATTAGTGCTTTTTGAAATTTACCTTTGGATCAATACCATCTGGATTGAAAATAGAACCGTCATGTTCAATGATGCCAATGCATGTAGCACCGGCGCGTGTTAAATAACGACATGTATGCAAACCAACATTACCAAAACCTTGTACAATGAATGTTTTTCCGCCCCAACCTGGTGTGGTACCAATCATGCTCATATAATTTGCTTCATTTATAAAATTCTCTAAGCCATGGAAGACACCACGTCCTGTGGCTGAGACACGTCCATGAATACCACCTTGATTGATTGGCTTGCCGGTAACGCAGGCATGTGCATTAATATCTGTATGACCAATTGTTTTAGCATATGTATCCGCAATCCATGCCATTTCTCTTTCACCAGTTCCCTATTGAAATATATAAGATAAAATGAACATTAAGTATGAAAAACTATTTTATTAGGTCAATTCCACGCAAAGGTCAACCCAAAATTCTTTTTTTAAATTTGTTATACTTAAGTCGCAAGTTTTATTATTTCTTTTAATTATAGAAATGATGATTATTTTGAAATAAGTATCAAGATGCTAATGTTGAAAGAAAATTTATTAAAAACTTGTAATATGTTGAAATATCCAGATGCAGAATAGCTTTTTTATTTTCCTTCATTTTGAGATTAAATTGAAGCTAATTTTATATACTAGCAAACAAAAATAACCTGAAAATTCTAAATCTTAAGATTTCAGAGCATTTAATAATCACAAGTCTAGAAAAAAAAATATCTGTGTTTGTCGGTCATCTAGCTTTCAGAATTTTCCAAAAATTTCAAATATTTTATCGTAAAAAGCGATTTTTCGTGTCTGTCTGTCTGTCACATATGGAATTGACCATTAATGTTGTGAATTGAAAAATTCTGTAATTACCATATCTGGAGCTGGCACATCGATACCAGGTCCAATGAAACCCTTTTTCGACAATTCCAATGCAAAACGACGTGTTATTTTTTCTAATTCATGTTCTGTATATTCCTTAGGATTGATTTTAAGACCTGCCTTTGCACCGCCGAATGGTACATCAACACAAGCACACTTGAATGTCATCAATGCAGAAAGAGCTTTTACTTCATCACGTGATACATCAAGAGAATAACGAATACCTATAAAGACAGAAAAATAAAACTGTTTATTAAATTTTGGAAATAAATCTGGTTAGAAATATTAAACATAAAATATATTAGTTCCAATTTGGCGTTTCATTATTCATTTGGTCATAAAACCAGATGTTAAATGAACACGTGATAACAAATACTAACGATGACCTCACATATCACATTTTTTTTATATCTATTTAATTATAGACAATTTAGTACTTATAGAAATTTATGATAATTCGTTGTAAATCTAAATTTAATGCTAAATAATAATAATAATATCGTCGTATTTTTGGTAGTAGGCAATTAAACAAGTTGCTACTTTGTGTGCAATGTCTGACATTACATTTACTGCACTGGCTAATTATAAACATTTTTGTTTTTGGAATTGATCCAACATCCAAAGCTATATTAATTTATTATTGCAAAGTAAAAAAAACTTTAAACCAGAGAGAAGAAGGTAAAAATTACAATATATTACAGAAAAATAAAATTAGTTATTTCAGGATAGCAAAATCAATATAATAACGAAGCTCATCTTAGCGGTTTAATGAACTGATATTAGAAAAAAAAATTAAGTTCAAGATCTTATGCTTTGATATCGACTAATGCCATTATTCAGATATATAAACAATAATATTTTATTGGCTGATGTCAACAACAAGTGATTTATAAAAATAAATCATAAGAAAACTATAACAGACCTCTCACACCAATACAAATATCAATGAGATAAGAATTCATGTCTCTTAGTAACTATAAAAGTGGTTCAACACAAAAAATATATAAAATTTTATCAAAACAGAATTTTTATTTTATTATCTTACAAAATGAATATTACTCTTTAAACATAAAATAATGCGATAATAAAATAAACAAAAACAACAATTAACAAATGGTGTGACATTTTTTTTTCAATTTTTATTCATTTTTTTTTTCTTTTTTATTAAATTATCAAATTTTGAATAATCTTTAAAACGGAATTGTAATTAAACTTCCAAAAGAGAGGTCAATTGCAGAACAATATTTGATTAAAAATGTAATTAAAGTGGATTTGCTGAATAATGGACAAGTTTAGTGTTTTCCATTAACAATGATAATCAATTAGCGTTCATGAAAAATCATAATAACACTCCTTTATTCTGCAAACAACGAGACTCACGAGTTAGTTTTATGTAGGTTTTAGGGCAAAGCTTAAGTTGTTAATGCTGTACGACTATCTTTTTCTATAAAAGATATTCGATTATATAACTTTTAAAGTTGTTAGTTTTAGCAATGACGTTGTTGATACAACTTGTTCAATATACGTTTTACTCGCGTAATATCATCAATTACTACAAATAAAACACATTGTTTTGTTCTTTCATAATACCACTTGCAAGTGTTATCTATTTTAAGTGGATTCCACTTTAAATCAAGAGAGAATAAGACAATTTTTTGCTCACACTTGTTATCTAAATATTTGATTCTCGTAAACAAAGTCTGCATTAAAATGGTTTATCAAAAAAAAAAAAAACAAAACATAAAAAAGTTTAAAAAAATTGTTTCGAATACTAAATATAAAAAGAAAATAATTTATTAGTTTTTTGTGACCTTTCGATTAAACTAAGATTGCAGGAGTTTCTTTTTTGTTCTCTTCAATTATTAAAAAATTAATTAAATAATATTTTGTTTGATTTTTCTTATTTTACATCTAAAGATCGAGAGAAAGTAGTCAAAACATTAAATCAAATCTCAAGTAATGACTAATTATTAAGCGCATATAAAGCGCTTTTAATTCTATGAATGTTCGGCCAATTTAGAAATTTGCAACTTTTTCGTTATGGCGTAGCTAACGTCGTATTCTATTTATAAATATATATTCTAAGTTTATTGCTGTTTTGGCCTATATAATTGGCAGCTGATTTTATTTTATTTTGGTAGGTGTGTCATTTACGTCACACGCGTACACATTACCTACTTTTTTTTTTATCAATTTTCCCAGTTTGAGATTACTTCTTATTAAATTTTAAGGCAATTTTTTTTTACTGAATATTCAACAGAATATGTTAAGGCATATTGATGAACTGATAATGTAGAAAAAAAAAATATTTCAAATTAGTAAAATGATATCATTGTAGCATGTAGATTAGCAGCGGAACGGTGTGTCAATTACTTTTGGTTTTGATTTCAGTTATGAAATTTTCTTTAATAAAAAAAAGAAGAAAACAACACTTTTTTTCGTATCATTTAAAAACAATATAATCGATATTTCAAGTGTGATATGTATGTAAATGTGTTGGCACTACAAAATCAAAATAATAATTTGCTTGAAATAGAATAAAAGGCACGTGCTAATTTTATGCGTTGTTTAATCTACCAAATGAAAAATATTTTGTTTTGGAATTTTTTTTTTTTTTTGAATTGCTATGCGCATAATTTTATTTTATTTATTTAATTTTTCTAATAATTTAATTCCGCATCATTTGTAGGTAATGTCGACGCAATTAAAAGATTTTTAAAAGATTTTGAAACATTTCTTCTTTTTTTTAAATTTAAATTTTATGAAACGTTGAAAAACAAGTAAATTAACTTGTTTTAATTTTTTTCGGAACAGAGTAAATATTTTGTTACAACAATATATAAATGAATATAGTGGTCGTGTTCGGTTAATCTATTTTAGTAAATAACAAAAATACTATAATTATTATATTTTTGTGGATTTTATACTACTAATTTCTTGGATAAATACAGAATATCATCAGATCAGATATTTTTTTCCGCTAATCACTAAGTCAAACATTTAACTTACAAGTTACAATCTCACAATAATTTTTTTTTCCAGACATTTTCAATACAATACGAATGACAAATGGATGATAAATCGACTGTTGTTTATTTTGTTTTGATTTTGTATTGTTGTTGTTCAATAATAAGTGTCAATACTCGTATTATAAAAACAGTTTTCTATATGAACAAAATATTAAAAATAGTGAAAATCACTCAGCAACAGCACCGGTAAACTAAATGATATTATATAAGATTGCGAAAAAAAGGTGTGAAAGTGTGGGGCAAATTTTCTTTACCTACAATTTAAAATTGGTAAACAATTTAATTTAATGTCTGCCATAAAAATATATCAAACTTTTAAGGAGATCATGATAAGTTCCAAGTCCTAAACACAATTTTATTGCGACAAAACTAAAACCGTAATAAAATGAAAGAAAAAAAATGGGAAACTGCAGTTTTATTTCGATATTGAAGCATTCTTGAGCATAAATTCTGATAGTGTGATAGCTAATTTTCGTTTTTTTTTTTTTTTTTTTAAATTTTCTTGCTAAGAGTAACAAAGTTTGTTCTTATTAAAATGATTTCGCAAATAAAACACAAATAAACCACTCAAAAAATATCTAATTCGCTAATTTTACATTGTTACTATTAAGATCAATATTGTTGATAATTATTTATCTAAATAATAATAAAAATATATTTCGTTAGCGGTTTCAAGCACATGGTGGTGCTTGTATTATGTTTATATGTTGATTATTTTGATTTGAAGTATGAATAATTCAATTTCGGTTTCTGATGACGATAACTGTTTTTTTATGTACCAATTAACAACATTAAGGGATTAAACGATATATTTGTCAATTGAAATAATCAACCGTTAATTTAAATATTTATCGACAAATACTGCCGAATAACAATAATTAAAAAAAATGTATTGCAATCAGAAGCAATCATTTATTTTAAACGTTTATTTTTGTCTCAATACTTGTAAATCTTTGGAATCTGTTTTATTAAAAATAAATACGATGTAGTATTTCATTCAACTGCTAAATTATCAGAGCAATTATTCTAAAATTATCGCAATTTCTTAGGTTTAGAAAACCAACGACAGAATTATTTGCTTTGACATTTATCATTTAAAAAAAAAATGAAATGATTCGCAAACAGAAAATTTGATTACCTACAACAAAAAATTGTCATCAAAAACTATTTAAAGATTAACTGTGGTTTTTTTTCATGATTTTATTAATGACACGAGTGAACCTAAATGTAATAAAAGAACCGATAAAAGAATAATAAATTTCAAGATCAAAAACAAAAGATTTATTTTATTTTAAATTAATTTCTTGTTTTCGACACATTTGTTTTTTTTTTTTGTTTTTTACTTTTGAATCCTTTAAATACCTTCATTTTTTTTGTATTTTTCATAGTTAGATAAGAGAAAAATTTCTGTTACAAACAAAGCAATTTGTTGTAAGTAAATGTGTGATTTACTCACATATAAAATCTTGCTAATGATTATTTTAACCAAAAATTTCATCATTTAATACATTTTTTAAGTAATATAAATTCTGTTTGCCAGGGGTATTATTTATTTATTTGCTTATTTATTTTTATTATTATTAATAGGTTTAGCCTAGTTCTTTGACCTACTAAATGCAATCGGACGAATTACAATGATTGCATTATTGGTTGGTTTTAGGTATCGCGAATATATTCATCTCTTTTAATTAAAACTTACTTTTTAACAAAACAAATGCGCTATCTGCGTCTTAAAAAAAGATATATTTTGGCTAAGCTAGTATTATACGTAAGTGAACTAGAAATAAAATTATTGATTGACAAAATATGAAATTATTATTGAAATTTTAGGTCCGCTTTTCTTTTGTTGCATATTTTATTTTTGTTAACACGATAAGTAAATATTTGACACTAATTAATATAAAAGTACTATGAAACAAAAAGTCTTTATTTTGCAGTCTACGAAGTTGACAACTCTGCATATGGAGAAAACACGATATCACATTCTACCTAATTAGGGGTAGTCTGGAGATGTTATTTTCGCCCTAATCATCCAGATATTTAATTTTACCTTCTGATGGGTAACTATAACTATTAATAATAATATGGAGGGTTAAAAATTACCCATATTGATAGTTAACATTACCAAACTTCAAATAACTAATCGGTAATGGAATAAATTTACTACTACATAGTTAATCATAAAAATGACCACTTCAAAAAATAAGTTACCCTCGCGGAAATTTAGACTATTTCTCTCCGTGTAAATAAATTGGAAAATGTTAGCTTATAGATCAATGTCGACGACAAAATACCACGTAGTGACAAAAAAAATAACTACTCTAAAACCTAATTTTTTGTAAA